>CP136064.1:257115101-257391143 GCA_032622095.1 Siphonodentalium dalli
GACAATCGTCCATCCGTGAGTGCATCCGTGTGTGCGTCGGTGCGTCTGGAACTTTATCCGAGCCTGTATTCTGTAATTTTCTGGTCATCTTTTTTAAATCTTGGCATATATATCAAAACCAGCATGGGAACCTGCACACCAGCGATTTTGAGTTCGGTCGGACTCATTATGGCGGAGTTATTGGCCTTTTCGACATATAATCATACATCCTGGGACGCACCTTTTGTCAGATCCTGTGTTCCTTTATTTTCCAGTCATTTTTTAAAACTTGGCACAGATGTCAACCAGCATTTCTAATTTCATGTTAATTCATGATTGAGTTATTAAAGCATTCACGAAAAAAAAAGACTGCGCACATACGCTTTTGAATTCAGTCGGACTGATTTTGGCGGAGTTATTGCTATTTTTCGACATAGAAATGTTTTATGTTTTTTTTATTTTAGAGTTATTGACCCTTTCTCGACACATTGAGGATGTGCAACATATTTAGTGAATATGAACTTTGTATCATATTGGTGTAATCAATTTCTCATATTGTTTGTAGTATAGGGATCTGAAACCCATAAATCATTCAAACCTGCCACCTTCGTCGGGAGACATTTTGGTCAGCGACCTTTTATTTTTCTTTATATTGCACACGACTGTTAAATATTATAGAAGTGAACATCCGATGTGGAATTATGAATTGATTAATTTCATGAAAGGCGTTTGACTGCGTGGTACTGGTCCGATTATCACAATAGAACGTATTCAGAGATGTGTTGCACCGGAACCGAGTATCACAATAGAACGTACCAACACGCACCGGAACTGAGTATCACCATAGAACGTATCCAGAGATGTGTTGCACCGGAACCGAGTATCACCATAGAACGTATCCAGAGATGTGTTGCACCGGAACCGAGTATCACCATAGAACGTACCCATAGATGTGTTGCACCGGAACCGAGTATCACCATAGAACGTACCCAGAGATGTGTTGCACCGGAACCGAGTATCACCATAGAACGTACCCAGATATGTGTTACACAGGAGCCGAGTATCACCATAGAACGTACCCAGAGTTGTGTTATACCGGAAAAGGACACATCATGACATGGAATACAGACTAACCGCGTGCTTTCCATGTTGTTTATTTTAAATTATTTGGTGAACTAAATATAGGCTTATCGTTATCTCATATATATTTTGGAAACGGGTGGAGCTATCGACTTGAAATTTGCTATGTCAATGTATCCCTTGCCCCGGATACGAATTTTATCGGGTCGCCGAGCCCGTGCGACGCCAGCTTCGCGCATGCGCAGACGAGGTCTCGGAAACGGGTGGAGCTATCTACTTGAAATTTGGTATGTGAATGTATCTTGCCCCGGATACGAATTTTATCGTGTCACCGAGCCCGTGCGGCGCCCGCGTCGCGCATGCGCAGACGAGATATCGGAAACGGGTGGAGCTATCGACTTGAAATTTGCTATGTGAATGTATCTTGCCCCGGATACGAATTTTATCTGGTCGCCGAGCCCGTGCGACGACAGCTTCGCGCATGCGCAGACCAGATCTCGGAAACGGGTGGAGCTATCGACTTGAAATTTGGTTTTTGACTAGCCCGGACAACGTCGGGCTGGGTAGAGCTATCGACTTGAAATTTGGTTTTTGAATAGCCCGGACACCGTCGAGCCAGTGCGACGCCAGCTTCGCGCATGCGCAGACCAGATCTCGGAAACGGGTGGAGCTATCGACTTGAAATTTGGTTTTTGAATAGCCCGGACAACGTCGGGCTCATCGGCTAGTCTCATATATATTTTGAAGACCTCTGTTTGTCTGTCTGTCTGTATGTTTGTTTGTCTGTCATTAATACAAATCTACGATTCTCGACCGATCGGGACGAAACTTGGTACGTGTGTGTAGTTTGACCAGGCGGTGGTCATTGTCGTATTGGCGAGCCCGTGCGACGCCCGTGCAGCGCATGCGCAGACGAGATCTCGGAAACGGGTGGAGCTATAGACCTGAAATTTGGTATGTGAATGTATCTTGCTCCGAATACGAATTTTATCGGGTCGCCGAGCCCGTGCGACGCCAGCTTCGCGCATGCGAAGACGAGATCTCGGAAACGGGTGGAGCTATCGACTTGAAATTTGGTATGTGAATGTATCTTGCCCCGGATACGAATTTTATCGGGTCGCCGAGCCCGTGCGACGCCAGCTTCGCGCATGCGCAGACGAGATCTCGGAAACGGGTGGAGCTATCGACTTGAAATTTGCTATGTGAATGTATCTTGCCCCGGATACGAATTTTATCGGGTCGCCGAGCCCGCGCGACGCCAGCTTCGCGCATGCGCAGACGAGATCTCGGAAACGGGTGGAGTTATCGACTTGAAATTTGGTATGTGAATGTATCTTGCCCGGATACGAATTTTATCGGGTCGCCGAGCCCGTGCGACGCCAGCTTCGCGCATGCGCAGACCAGATCTCGGAAACCGGTGGAGCTATCGACTTGAAATTTGATTTTTGAATAGCCCGGACAACGTCGGGCTCATCGGCTAGTCTCATATATATTTTGAAGACCTCTGTTTGTCTGTCTGTCTGTCTGTCTGTCTGTCATTGATACAAATCTACGATTCTCGACCGATCGGGATGAAACTTGGTACGTGTGTGTAGTTTGACCAGGCGGTCGTCGTTGTCGTATTGGCGAGCCCGTGCGACGCCCGTGCAGCGCATGCGCAGACGAGATCTCGGAAACGGGTGGAGCTATCGACTTGAAATTTGCTATGTGAATGTATCTTGCCCCGGATACGAATTTTATCGGGTCGCCGAGCCCGTGCGGCGCCCGCTTCGCGCATGCGCAGACGAGATCTCGGAAACGGGTGGAGCTATCGACTTGAAATTTGCTATGTGAATGTATCTTGCCCCGGATACGAATTTTATCGGGTCGCCGAGCCCGTGCGACGCTAGCTTCGCGCATGCGCAGACGAGATCTCGGAAACGGGTGGAGCTATCGACTTGAAATTTGCTATGTGAATGTATCTTGCCCCGGATACGAATTTTATCGGGTCGCCGAGCCCGCGCGACGCCAGCTTCGCGCATGCGCAGACGAGATCTCGGAAACGGGTGGAGTTATCGACTTGAAATTTGGTATGTGAATGTATCTTGCCCGGATACGAATTTTATCGGGTCGCCGAGCCCGTGCGACGCCAGCTTCGCGCATGCGCAGACCAGATCTCGGAAACCGGTGGAGCTATCGACTTGAAATTTGATTTTTGAATAGCCCGGACAACGTCGGGCTCATCGGCTAGTCTCATATATATTTTGAAGACCTCTGTTTGTCTGTCTGTCTGTCTGTCTGTCTGTCTGTCTGTCATTGATACAAATCTACGATTCTCGACCGATCGGGATGAAACTTGGTACGTGTGTGTAGTTTGACCAGGCGGTCGTCGTTGTCGTATTGGCGAGCCCGTGCGACGCCCGTGCAGCGCATGCGCAGACGAGATCTCGGAAACGGGTGGAGCTATCGACTTGAAATTTGCTATGTGAATGTATCTTGCCCCGGATACGAATTTTATCGGGTCGCCGAGCCCGTGCGACGCTAGCTTCGTGCATGCGCAGACGAGATCTCGGAAACGGGTGGAGCTATCGACTTGAAATTTGGTATGTGAATGTATCTTGCCCCGGATACGAATTTTATCGGGTCGCCGAGCCCGTGCGGCACCCGCTTCGCGCATGCGCAGACGAGATCTCGGAAACGGGTGGAGCTATCGACTTGAAATTTGCTATGTGAATGTATCTTGCCCCGGATACGAATTTTATCGGGTCGCCGAGCCCGTGCGACGCCAGATTCGCGCATGCGCAGACCAGATCTCGGAAACCGGTGGAGCTATCGACTTGAAATTTGATTTTTGAATAGCCCGGACAAAGTCGGGCTCATCGGCTAGTCTCATATATATTTTGAAGACCTCTGTTTGTCTGTCTGTCTCTCTGTCTGTCTGTCTGTCATTGATACAAATCTACGATTCTCGACCGATCGGGACGAAACTTGGTACGTGTGTGTAGTTTGAACAGGCGGTCGTCGTTGTCGTATTGGCGAGCCCGTGCGACGCCCGTGCAGCGCATGCGCAGACGAGATCTCGGAAACGGGTGGAGCTATCGACTTGAAATTTGCTATGTGAATGTATCTTGCCCCGGATACGAATTTTATCGGGTCGCCGAGCCCGTGTGACGCTAGCTTCGCGCATGCGCAGACGAGATCTCGGAAACGGGTAGAGCTATCGACTTGAAATTTGGTATGTGAATGTATCTTGCCCCGGATACGAATTTTATCGGGTCGTCGAGCCCGTGCGACGCCAGCTTCGCGCATGCGCAGAACAGATCTCGGAGACGGGTGGAGCTATCGACTTGAAATTTGCTATGTGAATGTATCTTGCCCCGGATACGAATTTTATCGGGTCGCCGAGCCCGTGCGACTCCAGCTTCGCGCATGCGCAGACGAGATCTCGGAAACGGGTGGAGCTATCGACTTGAAATTTGATTTTTGAATAGCCCGGACAACGTCGGGCTCATCGGCTAGTATTATATATAACAGTATACGCCAGTACCAGTAATCGTATATATGGTCACATATACAAGGTATGACGAAGTGCGTTGTGCTATTCTGATTATAGGAATCACTGATCTAAATGGTTTCCCATAGGCGACAGTGTTAACGTTTCGGCCAAATTCACTGAATTGAAGCCTGCAGGCCATACCAGTGATGTTTACCCAGCTAGATTGACACCAGTTGATCATGAAAATGCAAGAAAAATCATAGGTCATGTGTTTACTTTTTAAAATAAATCCCCAAGTGTACGACAGGGCTATCCCACAGCCAAATTTGATCTGGAAAAACCCAGAACAACAGCTGCTAGTTAAATAAATTTCCCGCTCACAAAAATCCATTCCGCCATTCATTCACCAGTTTAAATTATTTAGATATTATGTACAAATCAAATAAACGCGATGTCATCCTTTAAAGTGATGTGAAACACTCCGGTAGGGTGATCAAATAGAAATGGAGAATAATCTGGCTCATAGTAGATATTTTTTACAAATATTATATCCAAATTGACAACACACATCGTCATTCTTATATATTAATTAAATTCAGTGACTCTCGATGACAAAATTGTTTTTGTTAGTTTATCGCCGATAGTTGCGTCCCGATTCGAGAAGTAAATATTTACATTTGAGCGCAGTTCAGACTATGTTTTCTATGGAATACTGCGGTCGATTGTTTTTAGATTTTTGGCAATGTTAGTAGAATGTTTCATTCCTCCAATTGGTATAGCACCTGAATACTGACTTATCAGTTTCACGCACCCGAATAAGTCCATAATATGTCTTTAATTCAGTGAGCGTGAACAAATTCTCATTTCTTATCGAAATGGCCATGTATCGATCGGAATGGCAAATCGAGCTGTCCCTCAACTCAGCTCGAGTGTCGCCCATGTCGGGGTTAGAACCCGTGCCAACCTCGTCTAGCCAAGACTGCGGTGATCGTATACATCCACGCGACCACGCCCCAACAACATTGGCTATACGGGGACATCCTTATAAAAGGAAGCCATTTCACCGAGAGTTGAGAACCGTATCAGTCTGAACATATTTTGTTTCGAATATTCACACCGAACGGGTCTACCATTATAGGAATCAGGGAGCTAAATGTGTTCTAGAGTCGGGGAGCGAGTACACCGTGGAATGCTAAAGGTGAAGGTAACTGAAGAATGACCTTCACCTTATACATGCGACACGTTATTAAAGACATATTATGGACTTATTCGGGTGCGTGAAACTGATAAGTCAGTATTCAGGTGCTATACCAATTGGAGGAATGAAACATTCTACTAACATTGCCAAAAATCTAAAAACAATCGACCGCAGTATTCCATAGAAAACATAGTCTGAACTGCGCTCAAATGTAAATATTTACTTCTCGAATCGGGACGCAACTATCGGCGATAAACTAACAAAAACAATTTTGTCATCGAGAGTCACTGAATTTAATTAATATATAAGAATGACGATGTGTGTTGTCAATTTGGATATAATATTTGTAAAAAATATCTACTATGAGCCAGATTATTCTCCATTTCTATTTGATCACCCTACCGGAGTGTTTCACATCACTTTAAGCAAAATGAAGCAATGAACTCTCATACTGAGTCAGTGCCTCCATATATAACTCTGATATGTTCTCTTCACTCGGTCATCAAGTTGATAAGTTTCCCCAAAAGTTTTAAATGCCCAACAGTATCTATCAATCCCAATCATTATATTGTGGATATTTGTCCCAATCATCTTTAAAGGTCTATCTATTAAATCACAAAACCATTGTGTACTGCATTTCATAAAATTGCACTACTACAGAACTTTCAGCTTTCCTTAAACCTAGTTTACTCTGCAGTTTCACAAAGTATAAAACCAAAATCATCATACATGAAAAATTTCCGGCAAATATAGAGTAAAACACATTAAGGGGCATGGCGACAAATTAATTTATACATAGGGTCATAATATATAACAGTGTATATGATTAGTACTTTCTGTATGAATTATGTATATATGTAATACACCACTGTAATAATTGATAATTGTACCAAAAATACGAATAAATAAAAAAAATAAAAACCTCTGATATATACACAGAGGATCTGCAACGTGTCCCCAGTTTATAGCGGAATTTACAAAACTCGTCCAGTAAATTAGGTAAAGGCTCGGTCCAGACCTAAATTACTGGACGAGTTTTGTAAATTCTGCTATAAACTGGGGACGAGTTGTAGATTCTATTTATTACATGATCCAAAACCTCGACAAAACATACTCCAATCAACAAATGGGACGCGAAACTAACATCGGCCTCTATAAGGCATGCGATGACGCTTCACGTAAAGTTATATGCGTTGTTTGTCCGCGTAAAGAAATAGTCACAGATAAATAAAGACTCTGTGGCGTATTTAAGGTCGTATATTTAACATCATAACTTTTCAAACTCTTCATTCTTTATAGTTTTTAGAAACATATTGGAAGCCAAACTATTTTGAGACGTAGCATACGGAATATAAACAGACGACAAACGGAAGTCAAAGGTCACATGACACTGTTTCCTGTTATTAAACGAACGTTTAATATCACAATTAATAGAATGGGTTTATTGCATGGAATAAGGGTAGGATCATGTAATACATATCTTTACTATCTAACGTCCCTTTATTTACACACAGGACTGGCTATCACAACAACAATCGTTGGTGGAATGGAAATCAACAAAAAAAAAACTCTGATGTATACATATCTTTACTATCTAACGTCCCTTTATTTACACACAGGACTGGTTATCACAGCAACAATCGTTGATGGAATGGAAATCAACAAAAGAGATAACCAAAAAACTTACATTAGTGAAATCAGTATTTCATACAAAGGGAAGCGACTGACAGTGTTGCCTGTCGTCATGCGATATGGGGGCGTAGTCAGTTTTTGGCAGAATACAACCATAGGTAAAATACGTATCGCTTTGTTAGGCAGTGGAACGGCATTGGACATTCATGTGGCAAATAAAGTGAAGCTGCATATCAGAAGATTTGTGCCTATGAATGGACACGTTGACTATCTAAACTTCATGCTGGCTGATGGTCATGGGCTTTCGAAAAAGTCTGATGGATTGATTGGTGAGTATATGTAACTAAGCTTATATATATATAACTGGAGCGGGCGTTTTATCTTTAAAATCGACTTCCACACGTATAATCCGCTAACACATATACCTATACATTGATCAATTCCTAACAACGACGTGCATATTTTAGGACCAAACAGAATTTTTTTTATTATTTTTTTTTTTAATATGAATGAATGCTTTATTGCAAGACATAAATTAATGCGTAACATACAAAACACATATACAATATTTTATATACAATATGTATACAATGAATATGAGGCCTGACCCTACAAACGTGTTGTTTGTTTTTCTTTGTTCCTTGTTTGTTCTTTTAAACATCGTGTGTGTATAAGTTATATTCTTCCTTATGTTTTCAATGTCCTTTTGACTATCAGTTTGAATTTTTGACCATGCAATGAGCTAATCAGCTGCCTTCCACAAGGTATACAATTAATTGCAATTAAGAGACTTCTCTAAAGGCATTACTTAGAAAAATACATACTTTTTTCAAACGAGAGATATTTTCTATTGACAAGAGCCCATGAAACTTTTCGCGGGAAGGATTTTCCCAGTAATATTTTGGGATATAGCGCTCACGCCACTGTGTAGGAACTGTACCATCGGAAGTCGTTCTATCGCCGGTTTGTGATGGTTCTTGACTGATTTGTGATGGTTCCTTATGATCGAAATTATACATTTTCGCGACTGTTTTACAGTTAAAACGCATTTTTGGAGCCACCTAGCTGATAATTCGATAATTTTTTCCATTCCCCTCACAATCGGTGGCCCTAACGAGCGTAATAATAAAAAAAATTCCATTGTGCGAGTTATAACAACGAAGAAAACCGCGAATTTTGATATTTGTTTAGGTTCTCTCCTGATCGAGTCGTTTCTCTCCTGATCGAGTCGGTTCTCTCCCCATTTAATCGGTTTTATACGGTAATACTATGGCTAATATTTGGCAGGATAATGGTTCAAACTGACCATGTCGTGAAATTAACCAAAGATAAACACAACACTATATGCATTAAGTTGAAATTTGCACCAATTGTTATCAATTTCTATTAATTACAACGCATCCCTATGCTTATTCAATAACCTGTGTTACGCCTTTCAAAATTCACCAAGTCGCCAGCTGGTTTGAAAAATAATGCGTTTTGCAGGCTCAACATAGCCATGAGTCAATAGCCGATTGTAGTGCAATTTCATTGCGCTGGACTTCGGAAAGCGTGAGCGTAGACGGGATATATAGGGTTATCTGTCTTGTATTTTATGTTGTCTATTTTCGTAGACGCAATTTAATCAACAAAAAGCAAAAAAATAAGACGTTATAAGTTCGTTGACACCCATACATTGTTCTGATTACGCAATTTAAGAAGTTTATGTTGTGCATCCGCTTGCTGGATGCTGATTATATAGGTTAGGTGCTAGAATTTGTTATTTCTTCATCGCACTTGTTGTGCTGTTCAGGATAATCTGACCGGCAATCACTCAGGGTTTGTTCTAACTTCTAAGCCTCTAGACAGTAAAGCCATGCCACTCAGGTTCCTGTTAAGAGATACCTGATTGCAACCAATCACGCAATAAGGGGGAATAATTGTTTTATATTAGTAAAGGCTACCTTTTGAAATATTAAATAAAATTAAAATTGGATGAAGAGAAAGCAAAAAATATTTGGTCAACCGCCTTTGACTTACATGATTGTACTATAGCAGTCGCCCGGAACATGTAAGATCATCCCCGGGGCAACTGGTCTTGGGCATGAGTAGTCACGCATCCTCTGGGATATTTCGGAATGTAAATACGGGTACCTGTACTAAACCTTTAAAAGTAACTCAATCAACCAATGGAAGTTTTACAAAATCATGTGACTATTGGTCAAAAGAGTATAAGTGAAGTCGGGCGCATGTGAAATCGACCCAATAAGAAGATGGCCCAACACGAAGACGACCCGACGCGAAGTCGACCTGAGAGAAGTCGGCCCCGATGATTAGATAGGAATTTGAATATTGTTAATATTGTTTTTAAATGAGCGCGGCGGACAATTACACTTTAAAGGTAAATTATATTTGGTATGTTGTTCTACTGGAGGTCTGGACCCACGAACATCTTTAATATGGCATCGAGGCTGGAAATTTGGAAATAAACTGTATAAAAGGTATAATTCAATGGTAATTTGATTTATTCTTATTTAGGGCAATTTGTCCACAAGTCAGCAAAGTTGAGGAAACAGCGTCGAATGAAGAAGACTGGGGTGACAAGAGGAACTTTTGTGTTGTTTTCTAAACAAGGCAGACTGAAATTCAAAGCTGACCTGAACATGAAAAAGAAGGACATGACACATCAAACTCCAGACTCCTGTTGGATGGTTCAAAAGCCAGAGAAACATTTCATCGAACGGATGATTGAGTCATATCGTATACCATCGTAGTCTACACGGATCAGTGTCAAGTCATATCGTATACCATCGGAGTCTACACGGATCAGTGTCAAGTCATATCGTATACCATCGGAGTCTACACGGATCAGGTCATATCGCATACCATCGTAGTCTACACGGATCAGTGTCAATTGCAGATTATGCCATGAATCTCTACTATGGCTAACAACCGTACAGATCATATTCCATCAGTACACAACCGGAGAAGATTTTGAAATTTTGACAGGGAACCTTATAAAGTCGATAAAATGACACAAATAATATATTTCTTAATTATTATCTGTTCCTTAATAGTGTACTTCACTATATGTGATGGTCCCAACTCGAAATTGTGACTTTTGTGAGCCGATATCTCAATAAACATTCAATTAATTACCCAGGAAAAATTCCATTATTGTAAGAAACGCAAAGAAAAATCGCTCACAAAGTCACTGAAATCATGAAATTTCGAGTTGGGACCTTCACCTATACAGTGAAGTACTTATATTAAGGAACAGATAATAACTAAGAAATATATTACCCACGTTATTTTTTCGAATTTATAAAGTTCCCTGTCAATAATGAAAAAACTTCCCAGGTTTTGTACTGGTGGAATATGATCTCTACGGGCGTTAGCCATAGCAGAGATTCATGGCATAATCTATGTCAAGTGCAGTTCCTGTGACCTGAAAGTTTCTTCGAAAACAACCATGACATGGTATCTGGTTACGAGCGAACTATCGCCACTTTGGGGGCATTTGTTGTGGAGACTACATGGTCACATGGCGTCACAATGAAATCATCTGCTGGTGTCGCTTCAGCAAACAAAAACGAACACCATCGTAAATCGAACCACCTGCTACAAAATTCAAAATTGAGGAACCTTATTCGATGAGATAATTCGTGCGTAAAAGACCAACCAACTTCCGGTTACAATATGTTTGTGGTTGACTTGACCATGCATTTCGATATAATTAGAAGCATTACTGATCGCTTTTTATAAAAGCTTAAATATTATAACTGAATGAATATTTTATGTTCGTCATTTAATTCCCCCAGAGAGTCCCTATTTTTATGGAATAATGATTAGTAATAATAGGACATGATATATAATAGATTATCCCGCATCACATTCACCCTTGACATTGTTTCCCCCGTGTTTTCATCGCCATTTTAACGATTCACATATGATATTGGGCATTGGTACAATGCCAATATGATTATTTTGCCCAGCCTATGCATGGTTGATTCTTATCGCGGTATGTATTTTTGAATGATGGGGTGCGTAAGATAATAATACTTTCAACTCGTAAATGATTTGGTCATCTGTTAACTTCTGTTCATGAGTATTTTCCTGCCCTTGGATGTCATTATGTACCGTCCATGAAATGATACGGGAGCGCCCCAGAATGCCAAGTGATGCTATATATGTTATAGTTCGTTCATAGTTTTGAACGCATAGTCTGGTGTTCCTGTGTTCTTCGTGTCATTTCTGTATCTACATTTCTGAAGGAGTGTAGGAGATGACTAACAAGGGTACGAAATGACTCACGACCACAGGGTACATGATGACCAAATCGGGTACGAGCTGCTTGTAGGGTACGAAAATGCGAGGGTACGAAATGACGTCGGTGTCCGATTTTCCGAGTCAGCTTTCATCTACACTATGAGAGTTGTATGGGCAAGAATGCCAAGACCATACATGCACCTATTTCTCCAGACTACCTACTCACTCGAAATTTCATCCGTAGAGCAATTTTTAATATAATAGTCCCCCCTTCAGCACTAAGACAATACTCACTCTAACCACATGAGTGCGATATAGTGTCAGTCCACCGTTGTTCTAAGTTAAATTTACTCTAACCTCTTACGTGTGATATGGCATCAATCCACCGCAAATAATGGCATTGATTCAGTTCCACTGCCTCACTATCTGAATTATATTTCATCCCCCAACAGGCTATTATCTATCTACGTTATATTTCTCCTATGTGCAAGCGACTCGTTGAGAGGAACACAAAAACGACTTACTTATAAACCAGTGACATAGCTGTAATCCCATTACGAACTTATTCAGTAGACCTAGGAAATAAAAAACTCTTTCTTAGTCACAGTAATATACACTGACTAATTTATTTCCAGTTTCTTAAATAGGCCATTTTCATGTGATATATGCTACTTTCTGCAGTCGATGTCTGAAACCTTTGTCTAATTTCACTCGATACGGTAATATGACGACACACATTCTCAATTTCTTATACTCAACTTTGATGTCCAGTAAATATTTTATTTGGAAGTTTTCGTTCGTTCGATCACACGCATGTGATATTGCTAATTTATTTCCAGTTTCTTAAACAACATTTTTAGAAATGCCGCTTCAGTTATCAGAATCGATTAATTGCCCAAAAATAATGCTAACCACTGTCAACTATAGTATAAAATTGCCCGAAACGTATTATTTATTAACATGTTGTTTGACGAAATTTGGCCTTATTATACACACAAAGCCTCTTGACTTTAGAGTTATCCATCTTCGTCCGCAATTTTGTCCGAGACCATCTGCTCATCGACTTTTTACTGGGCCACTATTAAGTCTCGATTGTGAAAAATAATAGATTTCAAACATCGATATCTAATAACTCTGAGCTTTGATAGGTGGGTTCCTCGACTCGAATAAAATATTTTTTACCTCCGAATCCAAATAAATAGTAATTGAGGGGCGGTTAATCGGATTATGTATCTTTAATATCGTGCGAGGCGCTAGCCGAGCCCACAGGGGCATGTCGTTAAAACAAGTAAAATAGAAATTTAAATATATATTAGTTTAAAACGAGCGCGCCACTTTAAAAAGTGCATCGATAACAATGCATATTTAATGAGATTGTCAATGACACTATAGCTCAACTTGCGGAGGCGTTAATAATGTTATACTGAGCAGTCAATAGAATGATAAAGAATGAAAGTAAAAAAGTTTCAGTAAATGGATTGTATTGTGTAAATGAAATTAATTTCTTTTCAAACATTTCTCCGCTAAATGTGGGCTGCAGGGTATGCCGATGGATTCAAATGTGAAATCCAAGATGGCTCCAGGCGCCCATATAGATGTTTTTTAAAACAAATTTCGGAAGAATTGGACAGCTTCCATCAAGAGGTAACACCAAAGAACCATATGAAGTTTGGATTAGGGATGAGGGATGTGGCACGTTGGATGCGCCAAAGGATTTAATGAGTATTTAAAGAGAAATCCAAGATGGCCGCTAGTTACCTTGTTTTTTTTAAAACTAAATTATGAAAATATCGTTGGTTCCCATCTAGAAGTCATCCTTATGACGATCAGATGAGGGATGTGGCCTGTAGATTGTGCCGCAGGATTTAGTCATGCAAAGAGTAAAATCCAAGATGGCCGATGGCAGCCATGCTTTTTAACGAATTTCGGAAAACATCGTTGGCTCCTATCTAGAGATCCTTATGAAGTTTGGTGACGATCGGATGAGGGATGTGGCTTGTAGTTTATGCCGAAGGATTTAGTCATGCAAAGAGTAAAATACGAGATGCCCGCTAGCAGCCATGTTTTTCAATGAATTTCGGAAAAATCGATGGCTCCCATCTAGAGGTCACGGTGGTACTCTGGACTCTGGAGTCCTCTGGTAGATAACTTTAATAAGTATGAATAAACTATAAACAGCACGGCAGTATCGTAAATAGAACAGTCAAAAATGCCTGCAAATTCCAAAACATTTCTTAGATATATGCGGGCTGCAGGCTGTGCTGATGGATTCAAATTTGTAATCCAAGAGTGCTGCTGGCAGCCATGTTTTTTATATTATCAAATTTCAGACATAATCGATTTCTCCCATCTAGAGGTCACCCCGAAAATCCTTATGAAGTTTGAAGACGATCGGATGATGGATGTGGCCTGTAGGGTGTGCCAAAGGATTTAGTCATGCAAAGCGTAAACTACAAGATGGCTGCTAGCAGTCATGTTTTTAACGAATTTCGGAAATAATCAATGGCTCCCATCTAGAGGTAACTTCGAAGATCCCTTCGAAGTTTGGTGGAGATTACATGAGGATTGTGGTATGTAGGGTGTGCTGACGGATTTAGTCATGCAAAGAGTAAACTTCAAGATGGCTTTTGGCGGCCACGTTTTTCATATAAAATCTCTAAAATTCGATAGCTCCCATCTAGAGGTGATACTAAACATGCCTGCAATTTTTCAAAACATTTCTCCAATAAATGCGGGGTGCAATGTGTGCCAATGGATTCAAATTTGAAATCCAAAATGACTGCTGGCGGCCATGTTTTATAAGGCATTTCGGAAAAATCGATGGCTCCCATCTAGGGGTCACCCCGAAGATCAGTCCATATGCAGTTTGGTGATGATTGGATGACGAATGCAGCATGTAGGGTAGCCAAAGGAACATGTTGACGGACGACGGACGCCAACCCACGGCAATAGCTCAAACTTCAACAGCCTAAAATATCTTCGGTCTGTCTCAATAGAACCATACAAATGTGGATATCATTGGAACCGGCTCCTTGACCACATTGTGATAGTTACAGTTATGCCCTGTGCCAATGCATTCTCTTATATATGCGAGTCGACCATAGGTCGCCTCGCATATATAAGAGAATGCATTGGCCTAAAAATATCTTTTTTTTAACACTTTTTACCATTTTTTCTTACATTCTTTAACAATTTTATAATTTTTAATGTGTTAAGCCAATGCATTCTCTTATATATGCGAGGCGACCTGTGTTCGACTCGCATATATAAGAGAATGCATTGGCACAGGGCCGTTCTGTTGGGTAAAGGGTTAAGGGAGTTTACTTTTCATATACCTCCTCACTTCTAACGGCCATAATTCACAAACTCCTGAACCGATTCTTAAAATCCCAACGCGATAAACTAAATTCTATGATAAACTGTTCCAAAACTTCGAAAACAGACGCTGAATACAAAAATCACTGAGAGCACCGGCTAACGGGTCTTGTACTCGTACCCCGGATAGCACGTGTTCCTCGATAGCACAGGAGAAAATATATCAACCATTTAAAATTCAATGAAAGTGTCAATGACACTGTAGCTCAATTTGGAAAGGGATATAATTTCACGTGTTACAGTCAATGGAGCGATTAGGAATGCAGAAAGTTGAACTGTCTAATTAATACTAGATTATCAACATATGAAGATATATATATATATATATAAAGTAAGTTTAAGGTGGCTGCTGGCGGTTATGTTTTCCAATGAAATTCAAAAATATTTGATAGCTCTCATCAAGTAGATCAATATCAAGATCAATATGAAGTTTGGTGATGATCGGACTGGGGAAGTGGACTGTAGGGTGTGTCAAAGGATTTGGTCATGCTAAGAGTAAAATCCAAGATGGCTGCCATCACCCATGTATTATAGTCGAATGACCCCACATTGACTCGTTTCCCATGTACTTGACGATGTCAACAGCCATGACAAATTTCATAATTGTCCGATCAACGGTACGACTTGAAGCCAGTGCCAAAGGAATTAGTCATGCAAAGAGTAAAATCCAAAATGGCTTCCAGCGGACATGTTTTATGGCGGAATGACCCCAAAGTGACTCGTTTCCATCTACACCATCTACATGTCAATACCAAAAGCCTTGACAAATTTCATGATCATCTGACCAAAGGTACGACCTGTAGTCCGTGCCAAAGGGTTTAGGCATACAAAGAGTAAAATCCAAGATGTCTGCCGGCGGCCATGTTTTATGACCGAATGACCCCAAAATGACTCGTTTCCATCTACATGTCAAAATCCAAGATGGACTCTGGTGGCCATATTTTTTTGCCAAACATGACAAATTTTATAATGATCCGACTAAAGGTACGACCTGTAGCCCGTGCCAAATAATTTAGCCATGCAAAGAGTAAATTCCAAGATGTCTGCCGGCGGCCATGTTTTATGGCCGAATAACTCCAAAATGACTCGTTCCCATCTACATGTCAATATTAACAATCACGACAAATTTCATGATGATCAGACAAACACTCTGGCCTGTATAGTCTGTGCTAATGGATTGAATTTTGAACCATGACAAATTTCATAATGATCCGACAAAGGTACGATCTGTAGCCCGTGCCAACGGATTTAGTGATGCAATGAGTAAAATCCAAGATTACTGCCGGCAGCCATGTTTTTGGCTTAATGACCCCAAAATGACTCGTTCCCATCTACATGTCAATATGAACATCCATGACAAATTTCATGATGATCAGAGAAACAGTACGCCTGTGTAGCCCGTGCTAATGGATTGTATTTTGAAATCCAAAAGGCCGCTGGTGGCCATGTTTTTTTGCCGAATGACCCCAAAATAACTCGTTCCCATCTACATGGCAATATTAACATCCATGACAAATTTCATGATGATCAGACGAACACTGCGGCCTGTAGCCTGTGCTAATATATTTAATTTTTAAATCCAAGATGGACGCTGGTGGCCATATTTTTTTGCCAACCATGACAAATTTCATAATGATCCGACCAAAGGTACGACCTGTATCCCATGCCAAAGGATTTAGCCATGCAAAGAGTAAATTCCCCAAGATGTCTGCCAGCGGCCATGTTTTATGGCCGAATAACCCCAAAATGACTCGTTTCAATCTACATGTCAATATTAACATTCACGATAAATTTCTTGTGATCAGACAAATACTCTGGCCTGTAGCCCGTGCTAATGGAATGAATTTTGAAATCCAAGATGGCCACTGACGGTCATATTTTTTTGCCAACCATGACAAATTTGATAATGATCCAACCAAAGATACGACCTGTAGCCCGTGCCAAAGAATTTAGCCATGCAAACAGGGGGGGGGGCAGGAAAAAATTTGCATACACAACGCTGAATATTTTTTTTGCAGCACTTTGGACCCCCACCCCCCCTCTTTGTGCAAAACAAATATTTTTTTCCACTCATGGTTTTGGGACCCCCCCCCCCTTTCCAGTCACATTTGAATGAAATTTATCAAGCTGGAGACCCATTATAGGCAAAAACATCAGGGTGTAGAATGTCCAGTGAAGGTGGCTGATGTTGAGAAACAGAGAATGGTTAAATTAGAATGAACATATATAATAATTATCAGTCATTCGTAATTTGACCATTCTGTTTTTTCAAGCATCATCCAACTTTGGTGTACTTTTGCCACCAGTTAAACTCAAATACTAATAAATTATAACTATGAGCACAAGCAATACACTCATGAGATTAAAAACATTTATCATGAAAAACTCAACACAACCAGCTGACACAACCAGTGAAAACCTTTTTAAAAATATTTTATCTAATTATTTATTCCAGACTTTGCACTAGACACTTATCAAACTGTTTCTTGCCTGTTTTACAATATGCAGTGTACGTGGTTAGATGGATCATTTTAATATTAACAATAGCTAAATGGTTGTAGAATAGCGCATATAAATAAATAATATTTCATTATTTCACAAGTGAAAGACAGTCATGTTTTACTAAGAAAATGCTATTGAGACTGATATAGATCCATGTGAATGTCTGTTCATTAATAATTGGGTATGTAACACTGTAGCACTTTTGTCTTTTATAGTATTAGTAACTTTGTGCCAGAAACATGTTTATAGATTAGAGAATAGGCATGTTCTACATTTATTTCACACATTATTTCAGTTTCATATCAGACTTGGAGAGTTGAATTTCAGTTTGATACAACAGATAGTGGTAATGTGATATTTTATTTTACTTACTGAAGTATATATATATGGTTTAATTGTCTTTAGAGTTCATTATAATATATTTACATACCAAGTGGTTATCCAACCCAGGTGGGCCAGCGCAGTTAAAAATTTCACGAAGGTCTACTTAGTATTAGAAGGGACCAAATAATCAACCTGACCACAGATAACTGTACCTAGTATCTTGTGTGTACACTACATGTGTTATTTAGATCATAACACATCAAAACAATCATTATATAGGCTAAACAGCTTGTAATTAGGTCAAAAAGGGCAAAAGGAAAAAATTTGCAAGCACCAAAAAAACACCGGAAAAAACGTGTTTTCAGGAGCTGCAACCCCCCCCCCCCCCCCCACCAACCCCCCACCCCCGGCCTTGTGTCGGAATTTTTTTGCACGACCCCCCTCCCCCCTGATGCAAAGAGTAAATTCCAAGATGTCTGCCGGCGGCCATGTTTTATGGCCGAATAACCCCAAAATGACTCGTTCCCATCTACATGTCAATATTAACATTCACGACAAATTTCATGATGATCAGACAAACACTCTGGTCTGTATAGTCTGTGCTAATAGATTGAATTTTGAAATTCAAGATGGCCGCTGGCGGCCATATTTTTTTGCCAACCATGACAAATTTCATAATGATCCGACAAATGTACGATCTGTAGCCCGTGCCAAAGGATTTAGTGCTGCAATGAGTAAAATCCAAGATTACTGCCGGCAGCCATGTTTTTGGCTGAATGACCCCAAAATGACTCGTTCCCATCTACATGTCAATATGAACATCCATGACAAATTTCATGATGATCAGAGAAACAGTACGGCCTGTAGCCCGTGCTAATGGATTGTATTTTGAAATCCAAAATGGCCGCTGGTGGCCATATTTTTTTGCCGAATGACCCCAAAATAACTCGTTCCCATCTACATGTCAATATTAACATCCATGACAAATTTCATGATGATCAGCCGAACACTCCGGTCTGTAGCCTGTGCTAATATATTTAATTTTTAAATCCAAGATGGACGCTGGTGGCCATATATTTTTGCCAACCATGACAAATTTCATAATGATCCGACCAAAGGTACGACCTGTATCCCATGCCAAAGGATTTAGCCATGCAAAGAGTAAATTCCAAGATGTCTGCCAGCGGCCATGTTTTATGGCCGAATAACCCCAAAATGACTCGTTTCCATCTACATGTCAATATTAACATTCACGACAAATTTCATGATGATCAGACAAACACTCTGGCCTGTATAGTCTGTGCTAATGGATTGAATTTTGAAATCCAAGATGGCCGCTGACGGCCATATTTTTTTGCCAACCATGACAAATTTCATAATGATCCGACAAAGGTACGATCTGTAGCCCGTGCCAAAGGATTTAGTGCTGCAATGAGTAAAATCCAAGATTACTGCCGACAGCCATGTTTTTGGCTTAATAACCCCAAAATGACTCGTTCCCATCTACATGTCAATATGAACATCCATGACAAATTTCATGATGATCAGAGAAACAGTACGGCCTGTAGCCCGTGCTAACTGCTAATGGATTGTATTTTGAAATCCAAAATGGCCGCTGGTGGCCAAGTTTTTTTGCCAACCATGACAAATTTCATAATGATCCGACCAAAGGTATGACCTGTATCCCATGCCAAAGGATTTAGCCATGCAAAGAGTAAATTCCAAGATGTCTGCCAGCGGCCATGTTTTATGGCCGAATAACCCCAAAATGACTCGTTCCCATCTACATGTCAACACCCATGATGAATTTCATAATGATCCAACCAAAGGTACGCCCTGTAGCCTGTGCTAATGGACATTGTTGAAGAACGTCTCCACACACACACATGCACACATGGACGACAGAATCCAAGTCATAGTCTGGTCGATAAACTCAAATTTTATGGTCAACCTAGCAAAAATTCGCACTAAGTTGGTTTTTATACCATTTTGAAGAGGAAGCTCTCCTCTATAACATATCCAAAATCCGCTCAAATCCGCTTTGAGCATTTTTTGTAATTCAAGATGGCGTCGAAGATGGCTGCCATTTTCCTATAAGTCAGCGTGATGCGATTATAGTGAGAACATCTTGTCATATGTATACATTTTTGTGAAGCTATGTCATAACGCCATCTTTACGTGACAAAATTGGAACTCCCCGTACAAGATGGCCGCCAAAATGGCGACCGGAAGTGGATTTTTTTACGTTTTTCACTAATACTCTTAAGATAAGTTTCTGTGGTTTGGAACTGGTTGAGAATTATAACTTTATTTTGTATATAGCATATTAACTGACCATTGCAGCAATGAAATATGCTGTTTGTGGGGTCCACACCCCTTCAGACCACTCAAAAATTCGAGTTTACAAAACGCGGTATAACATTTCACAAAAGATCCCCTTTGGGATTCTGGTCATATTTCACCAAGAAGTGGGAAGAACTTTGCAATGTAAGTGATGCATTCTATATCTTATTGATATTCGAACTCAATGGTACCAAAATTGTCAGTTTGGCTCAAAATGGCTGTCAAAATGGCCGCCAAAATATGGAAAATGGTAATTATTATCCCAGCGTGCCATGCAGCCGCTTACAAGTTGTGATGATGTACACAAATTACTATTCTGTTGGTATTGAATACCAACATTTCTCATGCACCTTGATTAATTTTAACTATTTACTATTCTGTAATTACCAGAATTATGGGATTTTTCTATCACAAACAACATCAAACTCGTCAAAAAAAATAACTTTTCATGTTTGGACCATTTTTGTCAAGTAAATTGGAACTATCTTTAGTATCAAAGGTTCTTTTTCTTTTGATATGCCTTAAATATGGCATAGTGTGGTGCTTTAGACAATATTACTCAAGATGACTTGCAAAATGGCAACCAAATTTGGTAAAAAGTTTATATTCCGAACACTGTTCTCTGCTGTTCCGAAATGGTAGCAAATTGTGACTCACTTGGTTATTAAACATGCTACTTAATCAATTGGTATTATATCTGGAGAAGTCGGCCCCGCACGAAGTCGGCCCCATACGAAGACGCCCCCACGCGAAGACGGCACCAGAGAAGTCGGCCCCATTAATTAGAAGGGATTAAATTGTCTTAATTTTATTGAGATAGTGTTTATGTTGGCTAATTGTGAGGTCCCCAAAATTAATTTGATTAATTCAGTGTAGTGTTTGTGTAGGCTAATGGTGAAGTCAGCAATGTTTTCTTAGTTGTAATAACAAAATGAACTATACATGGTTATACATATTTACATGGTTATGTCGGATTTTATGGAAGAGCATAAGAGAGGAGAAGTATCTTTTTTCTGCTGAGAGTATGCCATTTGAGAATGCTTAGCACGTTTGTGAGTCTGCTTGGGTAGTTGTAGATATTAAAGATGTATCTGACAGCTCGGTTTTGTACCATTTAATTTCAGACTTAAGAGCCTATTGGGCCATTACTGACGAAAGTGACAGTGATAGCGACGACGATGTTGTTTGAATTTGTTATTATTATATTGTCATTATTACTATTACCAGTTTCATATTTCATATCAAGATGTCAAAAACCCGAGTTTTAATGTTCCATTATGTCAAAATTTCGTTGCCAAACTTTTCGCCTTAGAGGCCAAACTTTAAAAAAAATTCGGGCCTCGGACGATTTTCATTCCCCACTAAATAAAGAATGATTTAAAACAATTGTTCTGTTATATATGGGGCCGACTTCTCTGGGGCCGACTTCGCGTGGGGCCGTCTTCGTATGGGGCCGACTTCGCGCGGGCCGACTTCTCCTGTATTCAATCAATTGACAACTTAATCTTATATTATGGTTGTCCCAGAAAACCTTATGAGGTACGACAAATTCATTTTAAGGGATGCAGTATGGATTTTGCCGAACACCTCTTTTGGGATTCTGTACATGTTTTTTAACGGAAACGGACATAACGTTGAAACTGAACTGAAAGGTATCATATTGTGTGGCTACTCTGGCGTATTAGCATCATTTATTAATTTATTAACTTATAAACTATTATCAGGAAAACCGTTTTCTTCACATTGCATATAAAACGCAGTTAATGTGGAGAACACTCTGATATTACCCCTATCGATTAACATATCCTTGAGTTATTGTGGAAAGCGATAGTCACACAAAGGTGCACCAGTACAAATAACACATGAGCATGCAGTCACTCCATATATACATGAACACCACGTAAATGGACATGTGCCACTCGCTGAAAAGACATACACCCCACCCATTACCACAATTGGGTTTACCCATACACCCAACGTGTGGCCCTATAGCCATGAATAACCATGCAGACACACCAAGAATACTCATACACCTCACATGACATGTATACATATTCACTACATATATGAACACAAAGTAACCTCTTGTATACCTATTCGCCTAACCATATGCCATAGTCACTCCGTGTATATATATTTGCCACATGCATAGCTATACAACCACTAAAGATATACATATACACATCAACGATGACCATACAGTCACTCCATACATGTTCGCTACGTCCATGATCATACATCACTTCTTGTATACCTATTTGCCTCACCAGTGGTCATACAGTCTCACTCCCTGTATATATACATATTTGCGACACCCGTGGCCATATAGCCACGCAAGATATACATACACACCCAACCCAAAACTATAGTGTTCTCCATGTATATACATATAGACCTCACAAAAGTGGCCTTACATTCTACAGCACCTCTAGATATATCAATGTCTCGTACCGCGCATACGGCCATTCATACACTCCATACTTGCATATAGACCTGACCCATCACAATTCAGCCTCTCTCTGTATACGCATAAACCACATTCGTGATCATAGTCACTCCTTGTATATCAATTCACCCCACCATTAATTTTGCCATACCTATGTACATATTGTACAATTTGACCGTGCCATGGCCATGTAGTCACTCATGATATACATATACACCTCACCCATGACCACAGCGTCACTCCATGTGTATATATATACATCACCAATGGCCATACAGCCATTCTAGATATACCAATACCCGCACACACAGCCATTCGTACAATTCAGACAATACAGCTCAATCGTGACAATTCAGCCACTCGCTGTATAGATGTACACCCTCTCCATGAGCATTCAGATATTCACTGTATGCTTGTACATACCACCAATGACAATACAATAGACCCTACATATAAACATATACATCTCGCCCATCAACATGAGGTCACTCTCTATATACACTAGCCGCCAATGGCAATCAAAGTGTACTTTATGTATGCATATACACTTCAACAATGACCGTGCAGTCATTTCATGTACATATACATATTGCCCATAACCATACAACAACACCATATGTATACATACACCCATTCACTGCCATACATCCAACATATGTATACATATACACTCACCCATTACAATACAGCCACCCAATGTACAGCCCACCCCTGACCACACAGTCACTCCATATATACATACACGACAGTGTACTGTAGCTGCTCTCGTTATGACCATACACCACTTCAATGACCAGACAGCCACTCACTGTAAACATGTTCACATCACCATACAGCTACTCCTTATAGACCTATACATCTCACTATGGACATCCCATCCATGACCATATAGTCATACATTGTATAACTATTCACATCATTCATGAATACAATAACTCCATGTATACCTACTCACCTCGCCTATGACCATCCAGTCAACAGACATACACACTGTATTAAGTTGATCAATGTTGATGCTAATGGGCCAGAATAGCCACATAATATGACCCTTCTCAGTTCCGTTTCAACGTTCTGCCCATTTCCGTTTAAAAACAAGGAAGCTTTTGGCAAAATCCATATTGCTTTGATTGCGATTTTTTGCCGATTTTGATATCAGGTTTGTGACAGAAAAATTCGAATAATTCTGGTAATTTCGGTGGTTAAAATAGTAACAAATACCTAAGGTGCATCAGAAATGTTAGTACTCAAGCTATATGAGACAGAATAGTCAACTGTGTGCATCATCACAACTTGTAAGCGGTTGCATGGCACGCTGGGATAATAATTACCATTTTCCATATTTTAGCGGCCATTTTGAGCCAAAGTGACAATTTTGGTACCATTGAGTTCGAATATCAATAAGATATAGAATGGATCACTTACATTGCACAGTTCTTACCACTTCTTGATGAAACATCACAATGATGATTAGAATCTTGGGGATCTTTTGTGAAATGTTATACCGCGTTTAGTAAAATCGAATTTTTGAGTGATCGGAAGGGGTGTGGACCCCACGAACAGCTTATTTCATTGCTCCAATGGTCAGTTAACATGCTATATACAAAATAAAGTCACAATTCTCAACCAGTTCCAAACCACAGAAACTTATCTTAAAGATATTAGTAAAAAACGTAAAAAAACTCCACTTCCGGTCGCCATTTTGGCGGCCATCTTGGACGAGGAGTTCCAATTTTGGCACATAAAGGTGGCATGATGTCTTAGCTTCATTAAAATGTGTACATGTGTATACATATGACAAGCGGTTCTCACTATAATTGCATCAAGCTGACTTATAGGAAAATGGCAGCCATCTTGAATTACAAAAAATGCTCAAAGCGGATTTTGGATATGTTATAGAGGAGAGCTTCCTCTTCAAAATGGTATACAAACCAACTTAGTGCAAATTTTTTCTAGGTCAAACCTTTTATCGACAGACTACTGAGAGCTTTCCGATGAATGGCAACAAGCCATATTTCCGACTAAATCCTGAAAAATTACCCATAATTCCTGATAATTCTGCTGTCGATTATTTAGGGCATTATTGTATATAATCTACTTAACAGTAGGGGTGGTCCCAGCTAGAGTAGATATTCACGACATGATCTCGGCTAGACTTGGATGATCGAAGATACAACATCCATGGGTTAAAATCACAACTGATTGTCAAACTGGTTTTATTACCACAGCAACATGAAAATCACTATTTCTAAGTGAGAAAAGACAAAAAATCCGACATAAATCATTGCACCGGAACAACATTAGAACTTGACATCAATAATGTGATGATTATTCCTCATACCAACTTTTGTTTCTATCAGAGAATTTGAACTGGAATTAAGAGGAATCGGATGGAGACGTGGGTGCGACAGACCTGGCAGATTACAATGGTACACCAACTTTAGTCCTGGGGGGGGGGGGGAGGACAAAAATTGGTCTGGAAGTTAGTAAATAACTAAACAACAGTTTTGAAGTATGAATGTTTATTTATAATTATGCACAACAAAATGCTTATGTCAGCAGCTTAACAAAGTTTTTAAAATCTATAACAGAAAATGTGATTGATCTCTGACCTCTTGCACAGTGCCTCTCTAACTATGATATGATAAAATTGATTCCATAAAGAACACAACCATACACAAGAGTTAGGGCCTTGAGAGTCGGGAATTTGCAGTCAAATCAAATATATGTCGACGATGTTGATTTAAGGTAAACTTGATTTATTATATCCAGGAAGCAACAAAACTGGACATTGTTTCTATGCTATTGTTCATGCATTCACGTTTTTAATAGATTTCAGATGAGCAAACAATGCGATGATTGTCTCTGATAATGAGCGTCAATGCTTTAGTTTCTCTATTATGATCTCTTGTATTTGTTTTCTACGTAAAACTTGGGATTGCTTTTGTTGATTTTGGTGATGCCGCCTGTGTCATATGGGGTGATTCCATTCATTACACTTGGCTACAAATTCAATGGGTAATGAAATTACAATGGGCAATGAATGGAATGAACGGGTGTAAATACACTGGGCTACGCTCGATACACCTACAGCCGAGGTGGTGTTATTTCGAGTTTATTGTAATGTGACGTCACTTTCCCCACGAACATCGGTTGTCAACTGAGAAAGCACATGGAAAATATTTATGTAATGGATTAAATGAATTTTTTTTTAATAATTTATCCTAAATATGTAATATATAATTCAGAAATATATAATTCAATTGAATGACAGTCAAAATTATTTATCCAAAGTTTTAGATACTTTGTGTCAAGGTTGTTCTAAAATTAGATATATTTGCTTGTTCGATAAAAGTCAAAATTCTTGTTGGTTTCATTTGAATATCAGATATTTTTGCTCATTTTCTTAAGTCTACGTCTGTTCGACACGTCCAATGTGAGTTTTGTCAAATTTACTCAATAAAAAATTATGTTTTGTTCGCAGTTGCAACTATGCTGTTTTTAGATTACTCCGGTTACCAAAAATCATTCCATTCAGTTTTGCCCAGGGTAATTTACCCATTGTAGCCCAGCGTAATGAATGGAATCGCCCCTAATGATGATGGTGATTGCATGTTCAGGGTCCAGCCCAAGCTCCATGCAGAGTTCAGTCCCCTACGCAGGACTTACCACTGCCCGCACCTACACGTAATGTGAAGAAATGTCACATTTATTTATTTGAGACTTTTGTAGGTTACAATTCATTCTGTATTATTCTGAGAAACTGAACTGTCCATATTCATTTGAAAATTGTCTAGATCAAGCCAGAATGAATTGTAACTGACAAAACATTTCAATAAAAAATGTTAGATTTAATTGAGAAAATACATATGCCGGCAGCATTCAGACATCGTGTAGCGAGGGGACTGAACTCTGTTTTGCAGATTGGGTCAAGCCTAGTGGTTTCAAATTGTGAGAATTCACTTCTCCTGTCTGGTTAACAAAATGTTTGGCGTATATTCAAGTTGTAGAAGGCGACTTAAAATGATATCTTCATTATAATACTTATATCAGGATGATATTACCGGTATATAACAGGTCATGGACTTTATGGAACCAAGATAAAAATTCACACATCTAAAACAATTATATTTATCCTCTCTTGACATGAATACTGAAATGACACCGAGGGTCATACTCACAAGGTGAGTTTGTAATATGGTCAATTGGATACTACATGGAGATGATGAGTGATACATTAGCACAACTTGTAATCACTATTAAGTGTAGAAACACACCTTTCTATTTCCATTCATTTGTATGTATAATCAGATAAGTTCACAAAGAAATACCTTTTTATGACTTACAGTAATGCCCTAAATAATCGACTCCTTAACCACAGCAGAATTATGGGTAATTTTTCAGAATTTAGTCGGAAAAATGGCTTGTTGGCATTCATCAGAAAGCTCACACTGAGAGCTTTCCGATGAATGGCAACAAGCCATATTTCCGACTAAATCCTGAAAAGTTACCCATAATTCTGCTGTGGTTAAGGAGTCGATTATTTAGGGCATTACTGTACAAATATGTTCATAGTAAGAACCTTGGACAATTAATCCAGAGAAAACCGGCCGAGAAAACTCATACTTAAATTAATGTTGGGACTCGGTAGTCATGAATGTCAAGAGAAAAAGAAATTCAATAGACGAACTGTGACAATTAGGACACCTACATTTCAATTGAACTAAATACTAGGCAAGATTTTCATCTCAAAAAGAAAATTAACTTTATTAATAACTTTGCAAGTTGCTCAGTTCAAGTATAGAAAAAAAAATATTCAAATGTAACAAAAGATGCGGCAATCTACAAGCCTTGTGATATAGTGTTATAAATCTGGAAACAAAACAAACAACAGAGTTTAGAGAATGGGTATCTCGTCCCTGTACTTATTATAGACAGTTATGCCCTAAATAATCGACTCCTTAACCACAGCAGAATTATGCGAAACTTTTGAGGATTTAGTCGGAAATATGGCTTGTTGCCATTCATCGGAAAACTCTCAGTGAGAGCTTTCCGATGAATGGTAACAAGCCATATTTCCGATTAAATCCTGAAAAGTTACCCATAATTCTGCTGTAGTTAAGGAGTTGATTATTTAGGGCATTACTGTAGATCCTTGGCAATTAAAGTAATAATTCTGAGTCAAGGAGCTATACAAGAGGTCCAGAGACGAGAGACCCCATCTGTAAACATGAAATCAGTTCTAATTAAATTAAACAATCGAACAAGCTACGCGTTAGAGTCTAAATGAAATTCCATCACATCCAAGTAGCATTACATCAGTGTTAGCCAATCACAACATTTAACAGTAAAGCATTATGTCAGTGTTAGCCAATCACACCATTTAACAGTAAAGCGATGAAGCCAATTTGGAGATTTGTCAAAATTTTGCGACTCCCCAGTTTCTCCCCACATGGCTAAAGATAGCGTAATAAATTTTCTGTCACATTGCTAATTTCACACAATGTTTAGAAATTTAGAGCTTATGACAACTTTAAACACTAAAACGCGTCTATGAAGAGTCCAGAATTCAACAGTTAACACCTGGTTTTGTTAATCGCTAAAAATAAAACCGAAAGGAGATATCATTCTGTCAATCATAAATCTATTTGATCACTGTGACGTCATACTGCAATGATTGCTCACAGAAGCTATATTATAGCGGCAGTAATGTGAATAATAGTGAAATCTTTTATTTATTTAGACTTTGTAATGCGTAGCTAGTTCGAGAGTTTAATTTTAATCAGAATTGACATGGAATGTGAGGACGACAAAACAAATAATTCCCACTCTATGAACAAATGACCACCACTGGCAAACTGCCTCATGAAATAAAAGATCTGCAACAATTAAACATGTGAGATGAATACCTCAATAGACAGTAAACAGGTCGGTCACATCCTCAATTCAAATGCTATAGTTATATTTAACTACCACAGTTGTTTTGACAGTGACCCGCCATATCAAATCCAGTCGTAAGTCGAGATTTTTTTACCCTGTGCCAATGCATTCTCTTATATATGTGAGTCGACCATAGGTCGCCTCGCATATATAAGAGAATGCATTGGCCTAACAATTTTTTATCATTTTTTAAAATAAATGTTTCTTACAATTTTTAGGACGTAAATAAAAAACATCCATTACCCTGCAGGGAGCCCCACACATATATAGAAGCATATAGAAGAGTGTCGTCTGCTCATGTTTGTATGGGGCTCTGTATGGGTGAAATTATAAAATTGTTAAATACAAGAAAAAATTATTAAAATTGTAAAGAATTGTTAGGCCAATGCATTCTCTTATATATGCGAGG
Source organism: Siphonodentalium dalli (assembly GCA_032622095.1). Taxonomy (NCBI): domain Eukaryota; kingdom Metazoa; phylum Mollusca; class Scaphopoda; order Gadilida; family Siphonodentaliidae; genus Siphonodentalium; species Siphonodentalium dalli. The sequence continues at coordinate 257,144,050 of CP136064.1, forward strand.
CGACCTATGGTCGACTCGCATATATAAGAGAATGCATTGGCACAGGGTAAAAAAAATCCCGAAGTACACTGGGGTCACGCATCCAGTGCATGGCCAAATTACACTCTTAACAATATTGCACCAAATGAAAAATTTCCAGATTAAATTCGTTTTTCAACCTTTTGCACCAGTTTATTTGATTTAAAGACATTGCATGAACTTTTTCGGGTGCATGAAATTGACTAGTTAGTACTCAAGCTCTTTGCCAACATGGGGAGTGCAGCATTCAAATAACATCGTCGAAAATTTCAAAGAAATCGACCATACCACTCAATAGAAAATATGATCTGAACTACGCTCATTTGTAAATATTTCTTTCTCGATTCGCATATATCGGCGACAAACTAACAAAAATGATTTCGTCATCAAGAGTCATTGCATTGAATTAATATACAAGAATGATTGTGTGTGTTGTCAATTTGGATATAATATTCGTTAAAATAACTACTTTGAGCAAGATTATTCTCCATTTATATTTGATCACCCTGCCGGAGTGTTTCACATCACTTTAAAACTTATTAAAGTAATGTGAAACACTCCGGTAGGTATGGTGATCAAATATAAATGGAGAATAATCTTGCTCAAATTACCGGGTAGTATTTTTCACAAATATTATATCCAAATTGACAACACACACAATCATTCTTGTATCTTAATTCAATGCAGCGATTCTCGATTTGTGAAATCATTTTCGTTAAGTTTTTCGCCGATAGATGCGTTCCGAATCGAGTAGTAAATATTTACAATTGAAAGTAGCTCAGACGATGTTTTCTATGGATGGTATGGCCGATTTGCTTCAGATTTTCAGCAATGTTAGTAGAATGCTACATTCATCCAGTTGACATAGTGCCCGGATACTAACTGAACAGTTTCACGCACCCGAACAAGTCCATAATATGTCTTTAATAGTTGCACAAGTTTGCCTTTCTAAATGACATTAACATGACATGCACTCACTCCTTCATAACAATATTTAGTGGAGTTGAATTTTAATTGACTTTCTTGTCATGTGGCATCATGATTAATCATTCACATGGATCGAGAAATGTCATTTTGTCAAAAAATCAAAAATGGTAAATATGATTTTGGATTTTCCCTCTTTTATTGAAATTCACATAATAGCAACATCCATATAAAAATATTCTCATTGGATGTAACTACAGTAATACCCTAATTAATCGACTCCATAACCACAGCAGAATTATGGGTTACTCCCGAGAGTTTTCCGATGAATGGCAACAAGCCATATTTCCGACTAAATCCTGAAAAGTTACCCATAATTCTGCTGTGGTTATGGAGTCGATTAATTAGGGCATTACTGTATAATAGTTGAATTCAGATTGTATCTGATCTATTAGCCCTTCTATGACTGGAGTTTCCTGAATTTTTGCGAAAACCCTATGGCAATACATTCTCTTATATATGATAGCCTCGCATATACAAGAGAATACATTGGCCTAACAATATTTACCTTGACCTTGTAAGCCAGTGCATTCTCTTATATATGCAAGGCTCCCTATGGGAGACATCAAATATAAGAGAATGCACTGGCACAGGATCTTTAATGCTGCACCAGCGCAGCTCACATCACGGAAGGGTTCAATGTCTATTGAGGTATTCATCTAGAATCATTATCAAGCCTTGAAATAGTGTGTCTGTCATTTGCAGAATGAGGTCCCCAGAGGGTGAATTAGTGATACTACCCCGCATAGCGGGCTAGCATCACCAAATTCACCCTCTGGGGACCTCATTCTGCTTACACCTCAGCAGAATGAGGTTCCCAGAGGGTGAATTTGGTGATGCTAGCCCGCTATGCGGGGTAGCATCACTAAATTAACCCTCTGGGGACCTCATTCTGCAAATGACAGACACCCTATTTCAAGGCTTGATCATTATTTGTAAACAGAAGCAAAAAATCTGTAACCGAATTTAGACTTTGCGAACAAACAATGATTCTAAATTGCCAGAATCTCAGAACTGTGGGCAAAAACACATTCCAAGCTACAGGTACATGTACATATAAGAACAAATCGTGTTAATTGATCACGCTCTCTCCATCATTTTTTTGCCTGCAAAACCCAATTACAAATACCAAAATAATAATACTAAAACCAGCTGTTGTGACTTATCTATGTAAACTGGTTTGAAGATGAACAGTTTGTCAGTGGCGATGATGAAAACAAATATTTTCTATGAACAAAATATACAGAGTTATGGATGTGGCATCGAACTATGGACGGATAATTTGTTCTCTAGGAAACTGATATCAATATAGCACGAATACAAATCAAAATGATAGACACACAAATAACATAACTGAGTCATTAATTTATAGTTTGATGAATATATCTCATCTTTCAAGATGAATGAATCTTATAGCTGTAATAAATTGCCTCATTTGTCATAATTGATAGTATAAATGTACGAACATACCAAGTACCAACCCCCAGATTTGTGTGTCCTTGCTACGCTGGTCTGACCACTGCCATCATGTACTGAATGTAAGCTTTTCTCACATATTTTTATTAAAGCCTTTTGTCGGCTACAATTCATTCAGCATTATTATGAGAAACTAAGCTGTCCATATTAAATTGGAAGTTGGTTGGATAAGATCAAGTTTGTCGGAAATTGTCCGATATAGTAGCAGAAATTAGTCCACATGACAACTCCTGCGTGGATTAGCCAGAAGAAAACAAAAACATGTTTCTTAAACGAGCTTGTAGTTTGTAAAGTCTCATGCAAAATACAGGAGAATAAGCAAGTCAAAGGAGGATAACTCTATTTCAAAAGAGCATAACTCTATTGTATGATGAACTATCAAATATTATTTGATAATGATGAATACTGGTGGGTTTATGCCAAGCCTTGAAATAGTAGGTCTGTCATTTGCAGAATGTGGTCCCCAGAGGGTGAATTTAGTTATGCTACCCTGTATAGTGAGCAAGTATCACCAAATTCACCCTATGGGGACCTCATTCTGCTTCGGCCTCATCTTTTATCTCAAATTAACAGTTGTTAATTATTTTTTTTCGTTCAATTCAAGTTTCTATATCCCCTAATTTGCAGAAGCACACAGGCTAGCATCACTAAATTCACCCTCCAAGGACCTCATTCTGCTTAGGCCTCATCTTCTGGGAAGTATCTAGTCTTAAATTAACGTTGTTTTTGTTACTATTTCCCGTCTGTTCAGTTTTTATATCCCCTAATTTGCAGAAGATAAAATTCATAATCGAGGCCACTAATGGGTGAACATTGCCAAATTCAACTGGGGAACTCAAATCTGATCCTAGGTCTCCCATAGTAGTTGAGGCCTAAGCAGAATGAGGTCACCTGATGGTGAATTTGGTGATGCTAGCCCACCGGGCGGGATAGCATCACTAAATTCAGCCTCTGGGGACCTCATTCTGCAATTGTCAGACACACAATATCAAGGCTTGAGGACATAGAAGCACCGATTAACGAACGTGCGATGGTAATATACATGGATACATACAAATGATTTGTCTCGATGAAAAAATGCAATACTGTGGCTATTGTCAGGTAAAAAAATATTTATGAATTGAACACACTTTTTATGATTAAATATTATTATTATAATTCAAGATTATAATAATCTTGAGATATGAGACTCTATACGTTTTTCTGGAGACAATAGTCATACACTCTAACATGGCACCACATTCGAACCTATAAAAGATGTATTCAGGGTTCCAGGACAATTGTTACAAAATGTTTGGATTTTTTTTCCAGATACTGGTTTTAAATTATCACATAATTAGCGCCTAAACACCGGCCTCATATTTTTAATAAGACACACATGTATTATCAGCATGCGCAGTGACGTAAGAACTTAGCGAAATGACGTCGATGCCGGAACTTTATTATTATATTAATTAGAATTTAATTCTGATTTTTGAATTGTGTTGGCTTATTAAGTGTTGACTGTGAGGTAAACAAGGGTGATAAAGGTGGTTGAACAAATCTGTCAGCATGTAAAGACACATTTAAAATGGAACTGTATTTTTTCTTGAACGTGTCTTTACTTCCTCTTTGGTTGTGATAAGAAAATCAGTATAATTTTTTTTAACCCAAGATCATTTATCCTTACTAAAAACTGATTATGTGATAAAATGGATATCAAATTTGTCGTAATTCTATATAAAATTTATTAACTTCATCTACTAAATTCCATTCAAGCATCGCTAAAGCTCAGCTCGATTCAAATTTAGTGCACTCGGTTAATAAATAACACATTTAGAACAAGAAGTACCACCAATAATTATTTTGTGAAGTTTCAAACAACAACATGACTTTCCTTTTTTATATATGTCTAGTTTGTATGTCACCTCTGGTTTTCTATATTCTTTCAGTGAAATGAAACGGAAATTTATTCAAAATTAAATTTTGTATCTTGTTGTAACTGGATCCCTGAATAAATCTTTGAATTATTAATTCAGAAGAAAGGAAGATAAAAGAATGAATGCTATTGACTAAAACTTCTATCAATATTGAAAATTTTCAAAATATAGGCTATTTTCTCCTAGTTTAATTCACTTCGCAAATATAATTTGCATAGAGTAAACTGTTGTAATTGCTCGAGGGAAACAGCCATTGTGAGAGACATTTGTTAAAAAATTGAGCTTAATGTTATAAGCCTTTTATAACAAAAGTTAATAAGTTTTTAACAATACAAACTATGTTGACTTGACATCTATCTTAACCCTTTCAGTGCCAAGTCCGATTTTTGTATCAACCCATATACCATGTGCCAATGCATTCTCTTATATATGCGAGTCGACCATGGGTCGCCTCGCATATATAAGAGAATGCATTGGCCTAACAATTTTTCATCATTTGTTATTATTTTTTACAATTTTAATAATTTTTTCTTATATTCTTTAACAGACTTATTTTGAAGGTTTAGTGCCAGGGAATCTTACATTTTTCATGGGCATCAAAATATTACTATGAATACTTGGTGATAGTTTTGAGTTATAACATGCCCCTAAGGTTGTAACCAGTTTGTTTTTAAATTCGCTATAGCATGCTTAAGCATACCCAAAATAAATTCAACCAAAAAAAAAAAAAACAAACAAACAATTTTTTTTATTTTTTAGGGCCGGTTTTACAGACTGTAAATTAGGGCCGATGAGATCAGTCCCTGGCACTGAAAGGGTTAATAACAGATTTAGAGACCGCCTTCCAGAACACTAAACATGTAATGAAAGGCTGCCTCAATATTTGCATTTTTATAATTGAACACTGGGCTTTATAATATCAGCACTTCTTATTGTGTATTAAATATTTACAAGAGATTATTTATTTACAATTATTTTTTAATAATTTGGTGCATAATAAAGAGGCTTCATCAACAAATGATCAGCACTTACTCATTTCTTAACCCTTTTATGACGGGAGCTGCGCTGGTGCAGCATTAAAGATCCTGTGCCAGTGAATTCTCTTTGATATGCAAGACTTGCATTTATAAGAGAATGTATTGGCACAGGGTTTTCGCAAAATTTCAGGAAGCTCCAGTCATAGAAGGATTCAAATTTGCGATCGCACATTACTATAAACCCAGAAAATTTGTGGCGAATTAAATTACGATCGGTTGAAGCTTCCGTCATGCCACAGAATTCAAGACATTTCAAGGCTGCTGCTTGGAATTTATAGCTTTTCCAGGCCTTGAACATCCTCTAGTCGAATGGCCCACGGGAAACCTGCAACTTGCCATCGACAGATGCATGTACAAATGCATAAATTACCATATTAGGAAAAGTGCCTTCTGAAGGTGTGCCTTTTAGTGGTTCCGCCACCCCTGTGAGGAGAGGAATTCGGCAGTTGCCCCATTTTAGGGTTAATCTCATTGGCATTAACACTGAAATAGTTCAAGCTGAATTTGCAATACAAGTAACAGTTCAGTCATGATGCGAGGATCATAAGATCAAGTCAGTTTACATACAGTAATGCTCTAAGTAATCGACTTCTTAACCACAGCAGAATTATGGGTAACTTTTCAGGATTTAGTCGGAAATATGGCTTGTTGCCATTCATTGGAAAGCTCTCGGGGAGAGCTTTCCGATGAATGGCAACAAGCCATATTTCCGACTAAATCCTCAAAAGTTACCCATAATTCTGCTGTGGTTAAGTTGATTACTTAGAGCATTACAGTATATCATAACAAAACATACTGGGAAGGCTCTTATCTCATGTCAGGCCCAGTTATAAATTTTTTCGGACTTTAAAAAACATGCATACCATGAGCTTAAATGTTACTCTATACAGTATTTAAACCAAGAACCACAAACAACTGGATTTATAATTAAAGATGCATAATCCGATTAAGCACCCCTCAATTACTATTTATTTGGATTCGGGGGTAAAAAATATTTGACTCGAGTCGAGGAACCCACCTATCAAAGCTCAGAGTTATTAGATATCGATTTTTGAAATCTATTATTTTTGGCCATCAAGAATTATTAGTGGCCCAGTAAACAGTCGACGAGCCAACGGTCTCGGACCAAATTGCGGATCAAGAGGCTTTGTGTTGATAATAAGGCCAAATTTCGTCGAACAACAATTTGACAAATAACAAGTTTTGGGCAATGTAATACTATAGTTGACAGTGGTTAGCATTATATTTGGGCAATTAATCGATTCTGATAACTGAAGCGGCATTTTCTAAAAATGTTGTTGTTGTTGGAATCTGATTATATGGGGGCCATCGAATCGGATTGAGTACCTTTAAGGTCAATATGTGCCTCCATACCCATAAGTGCTGAACATGATGTTTATAAAACCAGAATATTCATGAAACTCATTCAGTGATTTGCAACAACATATAAATTCTCTCTATTCTAAACAGTATTTAGGGTATCTAAAACGAAACAATGTGGGAAGTCAAATAACAAGAAAAAACTCACAGCACTCTTACACTTCTCACTAGCCACTTTACTCACAAAACAATAAACTTCATATTTTACACGAGGTGGTTAGTGTCACCTAAACTTTTATGTCGTTCTGACAAATGGTTGCTGACTGCCACAGGTTTTAACATTTCCTCATTAAAACCAAAGAAACAGGGTATGGAATGCTATCTATATTACAATCATGTTGGATAGATCATTTTGGAATATATACTGTGATTTAGTGAAATATAAGGCATTCTTGGAAATTTAAGAGAAATGCATGGCTTACAGGGTCAAGGTAAATATTGTTAGGCCAATGTATTCTCTTATATATGCGAGGCGACCTATGGGAGACTCGCATATATAAGAGAATGCATTGGCACATGGTTTTCGACAAATTTTCGGAAGCTGCAGTCATGGAAGGGTTAAAGTATATTGGAAATTTTTTCAATGGCTGACAAGAAAAACATTTCTCAACAACTTAATATTTGACAAATTTTGTTCTTTTCACCATATTCAACAGTCCTTACATCGAGAATTTTTTTCCTGTTTCCTTGTTCAAAATGAATTACAGCAACATTATGTTAGTTCCACTTAAAATATAATACATGGCAGCAACCAATGCATTTTCACATATAAAACAACTCAATTGATTCTACTTTTAGAACTTTCATGCTCAAATGTAGAATGTACACGTCTCCATCAAAATTGTACACTGCAACAACATGCTGGCACCGATCAAATAACATGAGATTTTTTTTCTGAAAGTGGAAAAACTAATTTTCATAGATCCATCCATCAACATTCATACACATGCCACGAAACAGAATTATTCCATATACATAATAAATATCCAGAAAAATGTGGAAATTTTTAATTTGCATAAAGAATTGAGGTCATTATCGTAAAGATAAACCTGGGTAAAAAAGGAACACTTTACCTATTACCTAAAGACACTATTAATGGCAGTGTGGGATATACTTATTTGTACAAAAATATCTTAATTTCAATAGACAAGGGCCGTTAAAAAACACAATGTTAATCTATTTAGTCTAAGTCTATAAAATTGAGATGTTCTAATTGGTTTTCATTACCTTACTCGTATTTAAATTTGCCAGTACTATTTTTCGCTCAGTTTTGAATTCGCACACTTTAACCCTTTACCCAACAGAACGGCCCTGTGCCAATGCATTCTCTTACATATGCGAGTCGACCATAGGTGGCCTCGCATATATAAGAGAATGCATTGGCTTAACACATTATAAATTATAAAATTGTTAAAGAATGTAAGAATTTTTTTTTTAGGCCAATGTATTCTCTTATATATGCGAGGCGACCTATGGTCGACTCGCATATATAAGAGAATGCATTGGCACAGGGCATAACTGTAACCATCACAATGTGGTCAATGAGCCGGTTCCAATGATATCCATATTTGTATGGTTCTATTGAGACAGACCGAAGATATTTTAGGCTGTTGAAGCTTTATTTGGCCGGTTTTGGCCGTTTTGTTGGGTAAAGGGTTAAATAGCACATCTATCTGCGTGAATTAAAAACTAACAGAAATATTTTCGTAAAAGTCTTGGACCTCATCAAAGTTTCAGTTCTCAGTCGTTTCTGAAGAAAATGCTTTTACATCTTTGTAAAACATAACTGAATCATCATTTTGTTGCGATGATGTTTATATGCTCCAATTAATGACTCGGATATTGAAATAGTTATGGACTGGACATCAATGCAATGAACTCGAAAACATAATACCACAACTGCGAAGCTAACTGACTTTAAAAAAATCAACACTTGGTTGTGATGACATAGCTAACTCAAACTGTATGGTCACGTGGTCTCTCCAGGGTGTTGAATGGGGGTGTGCTTTCATGCATATGCAATGCTTGGTTGTGATGACATAGCTAACTCAAACTGTATGGTCACGTGGTCTCTCCAGGGTGTTGAATGGGGGTGTGCTTTCATGCATATGCAATGCTTGGTTGTGATGACATAGCTAACTCAAACTGTATGGTCACGTGGTCTCTCCAGGGTGTTGAATGGGGGTGTGCTTTCATGCATATGGAATGTAGAATATGTGCATTTTTTATGAGCATTTCAACCATCATCAAAGTTAGCATGATTTGTACGTCGCTTGGTATTAAGTAATGGTTTTGAATTTTTGATATTGGTTGAGCGAATGGAAACATATAGGCCTATACATGTATATGTGTAATTGTCTATTCAGTGGCCAAACATTTCATAATGTATGTAACTCGTCAACATAACTCTTGTTTTCCCTGTGGTATATTTTAAATTCAGTCGTATTATTTTCGCTCAGTTTTAAATTTGTGCACCGACAGGTGCGAAAAATAGTACTGCATGAATTTAAATACGAGTAAGGTAGTCAAAATTTTCCACTTTTACCGCGAAGGCTATCCGTATCTTTTAGACATTCATAGCCATGAAGAACAGAGATTTCAACAAGCATGGTGAATTTACAGTAATGCCCTAAGTAATCAACTCCCTAACCACAGCAGAATTATGGGTAACTTTTCAGGATTTAGTCGGAAATATGGCTTGTTGCCATTCATCGGAAAGCTGTCACTGAGAGCTTTCCGATGAATGGCAACAAGCCATATTTCCGACTAAATCCTGAAAAGTTACCCATAATTCTGCTGTGGTTAGGGAGTCGATTACTTAGGGCATTACTGTAAATTGTTAAATCTGGAACATAAGTGAAGATGTCCCATCTAAGTGAGATCTTTCATGAATTTAATCTTTCACACATTCCACAAAGACTTACACATGTTATGACTGATACATCATACACCATTATCAGAAACTTCCAAGGCATAGCAATTATGTCGAGTTCACTTGAGTCCAAATGAGCAAATATGACAGTGATGATAGATGATTGTGGAAATAGCACTACCCCAGCGAGCTTAACTCTTTGTCCCTTTCTATACTTTATTGATTCTCACGTCCCAGAGGGTGAATTTAGTGATGCTAATCCGCTGTCGAGGTAGTGTCACTAAATTCATGCTTGGGGACCTCATTCTCTGCAAATGTCCAGCACCATATGAAGTCACATATTGCAGAAAAAAATCCTCAGATCACTGAATTAATCTATACTAAGAGGCATAACTCTATATTTGCCTGTATGTTGTCATCATTCAAGAACATGAGGAAATCCTACAAACCGTGATTTTACGTGACGCCCTGTGATATCCATAGATAAGTGAAGAATCATTTTAGAATTAATAATTTTCAAACTTTCTATGATTTTGATGACATAGATCTCTGGCATGTCAACAAGTTTTAGTTAGACCATCCTGCACAAAACAAGTTTTATATGATCAACTCAGAACAGAAAGGACACAAGAGAGCTCTAACATAAGGGAAGTAATTAATGAACACATTCAACAGCAGTATAGAACAGCAATACTGCTGCTCGAAACGATTAACAGCAATATTGCCGCTCGAAACGATGAGATAATATTCACTGAGTGTGCAACAAAATTTATTTATTGCAACACTGCAACATGGGATATTGAATAATTTAAATGCAGTTTATTTGCACATGTGTCCAAATATAATATTTGTAGATACATTAAAACAAAGTGGTAGAATTCCTGTTCAGTTGTTGGATGCGAGCAAGCCTTGAAATAGGGTGTCTGTCATTTGCAGAATGAGGTCCCCAGAGGGTGAATTTAGTGATGCTACCCCGCATAGAGGGCTAGCATCACCAAATTCACCCTCTGGGAACCTCATTCTGCTTACACCTCAGCAGAATGAGGTTCCCAGAAGGTGAATTTGGTGATGCTAGCCTGCTATGCGGGGTAGCATCACTAAATTCACCCTCTGGGGACCTCATTCTGCAAATGACAGACACCCTATTTCAAGGCTTGGATGCGAGCTACATCATTCTACCACAAATTCATATGACAATTAAAGGGGGACTGTACCCTAAATCTGGCCATTTATGGGACCATCTCCTTTTAAACATATATATGCAATAAATGAATGAATTTGAGCCGTAGATGAGTGCAAGATACACTCATGTGCTCTATGAAAGATGTAAACAACATGGTAATTATAATGAAAATTAATAATTGACTGGACTCATAAATTCATTTCATTATAATTACGCAGCAAGCCACAGGCTCGGTTGTTGATTGGTAGAAACTATCTGCTAATTATTTGATTTACAGCTATGGAAGGTCCATTGACCCTGCACATTTAAACCTTTCATGACGGGAGCTGTGCTGGTGCATCATTAAAGATCCTGTGACATTGCATTCTCTTATATATGCGAGTCTACCATAGGGAGCCTCACATATATAAGAGAATGCACTGGTTTACAAGGTCAAGGTAAATATTGTTATGCCAATGCATTCTCTTATATATGCGAGGCTCCCTATGACATATATAAGAGAATGCAGTGGCATAAGGTTTTCGCAATATTTCAGGAAGCTCCAGTCATGGAAGGGTTAGACTACCCTTATGGAGCCCCTCACAGACGTGATTAAGATGACAGGAATTTTACCACTCAGTTTCTCGGATGATATCTGAATGCTGTTTTAATGTTTATTTAGAATTGTGTGACTTTAATAAGGAATACTCGGGTTCATCAGTCAATGATATCGTGTGTTTGAATGTGTATCGTGTAACCTCGTAGAAGCCTGGACAGAAGTTACTGTTCTGACTAATACTGCCCTGTGACGTGATACTCGCTGTGGAGACGGTGCTCACTTCATGAGGAACGCTCTGCGTCTCTGACGTCTCAAAATTAACAGAATTGTTCCTGAACTCTAACAAGGACTTCCATATTTTAGTACGATGTGCAGTTCCGAATTTCATCGCCTGCAAATCCTGAAATCGGGAGAAGACAAAGTGATAATTTATATATATTTTAGTACGATGTGCAGTTCCGAATTTCATCGCTGCAAATCCTGAAATCGGGAGAAGACAAAGTGATAATTTATATATATTTTAGTACAATGTGCAGTTCCGAATTTCATCGCCTGCAAATCCTGAAATCGGGAGAAGACAAAGTGATAATTTATATATATTTTAGTACGATGTGCAGTTCCGAATTTCATCGCCTGCAAATCCTGAAATCGGGAGAAGACAAAGTGATAATTTTTGAATAGAATAGAATTAGACACTACCAAATGATGTATATCTTTGTTCAATAGAAAACAAGAATCGTTACAAAATATGACAGGAAGGGGTGTTATATAGACTTCTATATTAATATAGAGCATATTTCTCTGAACAAGGACTCATAAGAGTTGTTAGCTTAAAGGTACTCAATCCGAATCCATATCATCAGATTCCAACAACAACAATATTTTTAGAAATGCTGCTTCAGAATCGATTAATTGCCCAAAAATAATGCTAGCCACTGTAAAATATAGTATAAAATTGCCTGAAACATGTTATTTATCAACATGTTGTTCGACGAAATTTGGCCTTATTATCAACACAAAGCCTCTTGATTTAGGAGTTATCAATCTACATCCGCAATTTGATCCGAGACCATCGGATTGTCAACTTTTTACTGGGCCACTAATAAGTCTCGATGGTGAAAAATAAAAGATTTCAAAAATCGATATCTAATAACTCTTAGCTTTGAAATGTGGTTTCCTCGCCTCGAATAAAATATATTTGACCTCTGAATCCAAATAAATAGTAATTGAGGGGCGCATAACCCTTTACCCAACAGAAGGGCCCTGTGCCAATGCATTCTCTTATATATGCGAGTCGACCATAGGTCGACTCGCATATATAAGAGAATGCATTGGCTTAACACATTAAAAATTATAAAATTGTTAAAGAATGTAAGAAAAAATGGTAAAAAGTGTTAAAAAAAAGATTTTTTTTAGGCCAATGCATTCTCTTATATATGCGAGGCGACCTATGGTCGACTCGCATATATAAGAGAATGCATTGGCACAGGGCATAACTATAACCATCACAATGTGGTCAAGGAGCCGGTTCCAATGATATCCATATTTGTATGGTTCTATTGAGACAGACCGAAGATATTTTAGGCTGTTGAAGCTTTACTTGGCCGGTTTTGGCCGGTTTGTTGGGTAAAGGGTTAAACGGATTATGCATCTTTAAGATTGACTTACCTCTAATGTGAAGTTGTCGAGATGGAACATATTATATAATCCTCTCTGGTGGAAGTTATCAATGTAAGCACTCAGACCTAACCCAGTCAGCCAGCTGAAATGAAATAATAAAAATAAATTTAAGATGGGCACTTCAATATGTGTATTTAGTACAGCACACCTATATACATATAAACATGCATACACAGAATGACACGAGCGTGTTGATGGGTTTGGTGATACTGCACGAGTCTTATCGTGGAAAGATAGAACGAGAGGCACACCCAAGCCTTGAAATAGGGTGTCTGTCATTTGCAGAATGAGGTCCCCAGAGGGTGAATTTAGTGATGCTACCCCCGCATAGCGGGCTAGCTTCACCAAATTCACCCTCTGGGAACCTCATTCTGCTGAGGTGTAAGCAGAATGAGGTCCCCAGAGGGTGAATTTGGTGATGCTAGCCCGCTATGCGGGGTAGCATCACTAAATTCACCCTCTGGGGACCTCATTCTGCAAATGACAGACACCCTATTTAAAGGCTTGGGCACAGCCTTGAGTTCTATCCTTCCGTGATGGCACAAGTGCAATATACACAAAGCCACTAACACACATGTCATTCCGAGTTTATTACCAGTCCTAGAATCTGTGCATTTAAAAATACAGACTTACAAGGCTTATTGAGGCACACACAGGGTAGTTCAGCTAGTTTATTATATGTGACCCGCCATATCAAATCCAGTCATAAGTCGGGATTTTTTTTACCCTGTGCCAATGCATTCTCTTATATATGCGAGTCGACCATAGGTCACCTCGCATATATATGGGAATGCATTGGCCTAACAATTTTTTACAATTTTAATAATTTTTTCTTGTATTCTTTAACAATTTTATAATTTCACCCATACAGAGCCCCAGATAAACATGAGCAGACGACACTCTTCTATATGCTTCTATATATGTGTGGGGCTCCCTGCAGGGTAATGGATGTTTTTTATTTTATGTCCTAAAAATTGTAAGAAACATTTATTTAAAAAAAATGATAAAAAATTGTTAGGCCAATGCATTCTCTTATATATGCGAGGCGACCTATGGTCGACTCGCATATATAAGAGAATGCATTGGCACAGGGTAAAAACATACAGACTTACAAGGCTTATTGAGGCACATACAGGGCTTGTTTTGGTCATGTGTGATGATGATTTTATTTTATAGTTCCGGTTTCATGGTTGAGGCGAAAGACATGTACGTCATTTGACGTCAACGAGATGCGTGCCATACGGTTTTGTAAATATGGAACAGCAATAACACTGTACTTCTAGGAACAAGCCTGTGAAAAAAAATAGTTATGTACTGATGATGCTGGAGAAGTCAATTCTCTCCCAATCCATTTCACTAAACAAAGGACAAAACAGAAATTTTTTCCCTAAATCCTTCCCTTAAATTAACCAGGACGATTTTTCTTTCATTGGCTTATCTAGAAGGCTATATCACTATTTCATTTATGTTTCATCCATAAAGAATATATATTACCGATTGAATGGGGGATTTCCTTGACAATTTAAAACCAAAGCTGGACTGTCACCCGGTGCATACCAGATATTACCTCCATGTGGCATACCACCGGGTATGGGCATACCTATAACCCATTGCTGCGATACTCAGACAGACGGAAACAAGAGCATCGGTAGCACATAATTTCAACAAAGAGCCATAACGGAACCCAAATTTAAACTTGACCTGTATTTTGGGCTAGTAAACACACACACCAAATTTCATTCCATTCAGTTCAGTCTTACTAAAGTTATCATCCGGAAACAAAAAAAGCGAACGAACATAATTTTTTTTTCAAAAAGTGCGATTAACGAGAGGCCGATCATAATCCGCAGATGTTTAACCCACCCCTTGGCGATAGTAAATTACTGTGATCGGAATCATAAATTAGAGTTTTGATGTTGAATTATAGAGTATACTGTTATGTAATATTATAGACAAATGTACGTAACACAAATTATTGGAATTTATGGGTCACTCGCTTATATAAGAGATGCACTGACACAGGATCTGTAATGCTGCACCAGCACAGCCTTGGATTAATTGTGAAGAGCTGTGCATTCGAGTGCTAGCATACCCCCACCGTGGCAAATTCAACCCGCATTATCCGTAAACCCAACAAAAAAGATTTTTAACTTTAAAGAAAAATTCGGACTAATAATATGGATATGGTGTCACAAGAAGCTTGTACAGAAAAAATTATTCAAATTGGTTCATATTTGTTAAAGTTATTAAGTCGGACAGAATTTTCTAAGTCAAAATAAGTCGAAAATGAAGTGTAATATTACGAAAAACAGTCTGAGCCAATCCCTAGCCACATCATGTAGAGAGGGTATTGTGAGAAGCATGTATACCAAAAATTATTGAAATCGGTTCATATTTGTTAAAGTTATTAAGTCGGACAGAATTTTCCAAGTCGAAAATGAGGCGTAACTTAAAAAAAAAGGTCGGACCGAACCGCAATTAGCATCATGTGGAGAGGCTATCCTAAGGAGCTTGCATACCAAAAATTATTGAAATCGGTTCATAGTTGTTCGAGTTATAGAGGTCGGACGGACGGACGGACGGCAATAGAAAAATAGAATTAGAATAGGGTTTAATATTGCTCCAAACAAAATTTACCAGTACATAACACAAGATTTTTGAATGATTTAAACCAAATTTGGTGTGGTGACTTGGGGTACCCTTGAGTTATAATGGTATTATTTTTTTTTCAAATTTTGTGAACTTTAAAAAAAAAAAATTAAATTGAGCAAGAGTTCAACCTAAATTAATTTAAAAAAAAAACTAAAATAAATTCTATTTTTTTTTTTTATATATTTCTTTTTTTTAATTTTATATTTATTTTTGTGTTCTTTTTCGTTTTCTTTATTTTTTTTTATATATTTAAAAAAAAAATTATTTTATATGTATATAGCAAAAAATAGTGGGATCAAACCTATATTCGAACTCGATATGTCTTTTGGGCTGAGAAATTCATATTCAAAAAATTGGTTCCGATCAGATAGAAAATGTTTGTGTTATCGCACCATGCGTAAAGTGTCTATGGACAGACAGACAGACAGATGGACGGATGAAAGATGAGTGGTCAATCCAGAAGTTGACACTATTTTTACCATAATATGGTATGGGTAAACATAAAAAAGCAACATTTCCAGATAAACAATGATGAATAACTTTGAATAAAATGACTGAACACTCCATTGAATGTCCTCATAGTGGTGAACATTCATATAAAATTTCATCGAGATCCGATAACCGGTGGTTGAGATATCTGCTCGGACATATGGGATACCAACCATTTCCTTCAGCCATCAGGGTATTTTATAAGGTCCAGGAACTACATCACAATTAGATGATCAAAAAATGGTTATTTTGTGTTCGCTTGTGTTGGTGGATTAAAACATCAGCATGGAATTTATATATTAACCCTTTCATCCCTGAATATACAGATTTAGATATCCCAGAACAGGCCTCAGAATAAGGTGCCTGTCATTTGCAGGATGAGGTCCCCAGAAGGTGAATTTAGTGACACTGAGTCTATATCTCCCATAGCAGATGAGGCCATGCAGAATGAGGTCCCCAGTAAGGGAATTTGGTAATGCTAGCCTGCTATGTGTCCCTGGTGTATTGCTTCAACACTACATTTAAAGTGACCTGTACTAACCTAGTATTCCCAAAAATACGTTATTTGACCAAAATAGACATATTTTAAATTTTAGGCCCATAATTATGCATATACTTGTTATTTTGCAGAGGAATTATGAGAAACTTTCCAACTAATACAACTGCCAATGTCCTGATCGGGTTTCCAAAATGTTTATGAATGTCGATATCATGTTTATAACATGCAGGCGCAACTATTATTATTGAAGTCGCACCGTTATTGTGCGGTGATTTTTTTTAACATTACGTCAAAAGTAGGAGATAATAGATGGATACCACAAATAAAACAGGGTTAGAAACTTAATAATAATGTTATTAGTATATGTGTTTGTGATAAACAATAGTAAACCAATTTGGAATGTGACTCAAAACAGGACACCTGTCGGCAGTTTTGCATCAACAAATTTTAGTAAACCCCAAAATAATTTTGACATCATACAGATGCTGTCTATATTTAGGCCCGGAAAACCTCTTAATGGTGGTACATGTCAGGTAAATTATATCATGCCTGCTAAAGCAGACTGTCAGGTTGAAAGAGTCGACGGGGCTCCATTACTGGGGGCGGAACATATACTCATGTGAATTTTCAATTGTTATTTTCGATTACAGTAATGCCCTAAATAATACTCCTTAACCACAGCAGAATTATGGGAAATTTTTCAGGATTTAGTCGGAAATATGGCTCATCAGAAAGCTCTGTCGATTATCTAGGGCATTGCTGTACTTTGATGACATAGATTCTTTACACAGGGTTATACAGGATTCCTACCTGGCGACGGTGTTATCTTGATTATCCCGGTCCATGCCTAGGTGCTCCTCCTTCATAACCACAACATTAGTGGAGCCCTGTGGATTCGTCACCGAACTTGTGATTTCACTCGTGCTGAAAGGCAGAGTAGCCGGTTGTGTAGTGTTGACAACCTGTTGCACTAACGTCTGTGTTGGCATCTGTACATCACCGTTCGGAATGCTTAAGATCTTTGAAGCTCTGAAAAAGAGGATGAAAACTGACATTAACCCTTTCTATTGTAAATGGATTCTCTCACTCAGTTATAACAGTATACATTGGAATGGTCTAATATTCATTGGAGGGATGGTCAGGAAATATAAGCAGACAACAGATAATAGAGAGTACAGAAGGATTCCCTTTCAATGGTGGGAAATGTTCAGATAAAAAGTTCAACAAATTACCATAAAATGACCGACGGTCATTTGTGGAACATATCATCTGAACAATTCCTAAGGGGGTAACTACTCATCAATGAGTATTTAGTAAAGAAAGGTTAACCCTTTGAATACTGAATGGATTCTCCCAGTCAATGGTGATATTGTACAATGGAATGGTCTATTATGTATTTGTAGAAAAATTAAGATAATATATAAAGCAGGCAATGGAGGAGAGAACCACCTTAATATGGATTCCTTCCCGGGTGATTTTCAGGTAACCAGTTTAACCCTTTCATAACGGGAGCTTCCTGAAATTTTGCAAAAACCCTGTGCCAATGCATTCTCTTATATATGTGAGTCAACCATAGGTCGCCTTGCATATATAAGAGAATGCATTGGCCTAACAAATTTTATATTATTTTTTATAATTGTTAAAAAATGTCAGAAAAAATGACAAAAAATTGTTTAAGAATGTAAGAAATAATGATAAAAAATGATAAAAATTGTTAAAGAATGCAGCTGAAGAATGTAAAAAAAAATGATAAAAATTGTTGCTAAATAATTTAAGAAAAAATGATAAAAATTGTTAAAGAATAAAAGAAAAAATGATAAAAATTGTTATAGAATGTAAGAAAAAATGATAAAAATTGTTAAAGAATGTAAGAAAAAATGATAAAAATTGTAAGAAAAAATTATAAAAAATTGTTAGGCCAATGCATTTTCTTATATATAAGAGAATTCATTGGCACAGGGTCTTTAATGTTGCGCCAGCGCAGCTCCTATCACGAAGGGTTAACAAACCTTTTTAGTAGGGTGTTTCCTGAATTATTAGCTGAGCAACCATACAAATGAATCAATGGGAATCATGTAACTACTCACTAGTGATTGTTCAATTATTAAAGTGATGTGAACCACTGCTGGGGTCTTAAGATTCATACGCAACGTAATTAATTTAACTATTTTTCTATATACAGATTAGCAACCCTCATCACCTTTTTATGATATTTATTACAAGATCCGACCATTATTCCATTCATTAAACCCATGCTATAATAACGATATACAACAGTCATTGTATAACAGGAAATAGTGCCAGGTGTACCAAAGAAAATATATTATTGTTACGCAAAAGTGACCTTTGACTTCTGGATTTTCGTCTGTTTACATTCCGTACACTAAATCATTGTTTGTGACTATTGTTGATTTAGTTTGAACGAATATTTCTTAAAATTGACACAATTAAATATGTCGAGGAGTCTTAGCTGTTTACAACTCAGATCAAAGATGCACACACAATCACTCACTCACTTCAGAATGGATTCTTCCTTTAATTATAAAAATAAACAGTGGTATGATCCATGGTATATATTCTTAATTTCCTGAGATGTTCAGGTAACACAAGGATAGTAAAGGATATTTTATGTCCAATACACACACAAATAATATACATTAGGCGACACCAATTTTTAAGTCTGGTTTAACGAACATTGTGGGGAGAAAAAAGTAGATGCAGGAGGGAAAAAAATAAGAATAAAAAAAATTGTCCCCCTAATTTATATCAAGTAAATCGTGGGGAATTTTACAAAAATTGTTTTTTGAATGAAATTCTGAACCAAAACAAGACATTTTTTTTGTCATGAAATACATGAAACTATGGATCTGTAAATGATTATAAGCAGAACCGGATGCGACCAGCACATGAAAATCAGTATGCGTGTAAAAAAAATTGGGAGAAAAAAGTTTGTTTTTTTTTTCATGAAATGGAAAAAAAAGTTGTAGGAGGTTGTTCGTAAACCAGACTTAAAAATTGGTGTCGCCTTACACAATATAAATGAGTTGAAAATTATTAACAAATTTTGTTGCATATTGTGGGGGGGGGGGGGGGGGGGGGGGGTCTTCCTGCCAAATAAGCAAATGACAGACAGGGAGACAACATGGATTTACATTCCTAATGATTCATTTGTAGAGATGAATAAACAAATTCAGACTGGAAACAGTGGCTGACATTTGCAGAATGAGTTTCCCAAAGGGTGTGAATTTAGTGGTGCTATCCTGCATAGCGGGCTAACATCACAAATTCATCCACTGGGAATCTCATTGTGCTTAGGCCTTAACTGCTATGGGAAACCCTAGGATCAGATTGAAGTTCCCCAGTTGACGATGGTGTTGTTCACCCATTAGTCACCTCGATTATGCATTTTATCTTCTGCAAATAATGGTATATAGAAATTGAAGACGGGGGAAAAAGTACATAACAACAATGTTAATTTAAGATTATAGATACTTCCCAGAAGGTGAGGCCCAAAACAGACTGAGGTCCCCGGAGGTTGAATTTGGTGATGCTAGCCCACCATGAGGAATAGCATAACTACATTCACCCTCTGGGGACCACCATTTAACTGAATGTCCTCTACAGATGATATGTAATACATTGAAAAATAACTAAGGTCAGTGAGTATCCTGTCGTATTACGTCACAGCCAGATGTTAACCCTGTCCCAAAGTCCTGGATGAGTGATTTGCAAAAATGTATACGAGTGGGTGATAAATCAAATTTGGGATGGCAACAAGCCTGGAAAGTTGGTGCCTGTCATTTGCAGAATGAGGTCCCCCAGAGGGTGAATTTAGTGATGCTGTCCCACATCACTGGCGTGATGCTGTCCCACATCACTGGCTAGCATCACCAAAATTCACCCTCTGGGGACCTCATTCTGCTTTGGTCTCATCTTTTTGGAAGTATCTTTTGTCTCAAATTAGCACTGTTTTAGTTACATTTTCCCTCTTGTTCAGTTTCTATATCCCTTAATTTGCAGACGATAAAATGCTTAATTAAGGTGATTAATGGATGAACCATTTTCAACTGGGAACTTCAATCTTATCCTAGGTCTCCCATAGATACTTCCCAGAAGCTGAGGCCTTGGTATAATTAAGTTCCCAGAGGGTGAACTTGGTGATGCTAGCCCACCATGTGTGGATAGCATCACTAAATTCACCCTCTGGAGACCTCATTCTGCTTAGGCCTCATCTTCTGGGAAGTATCTACAGTATCAAATTAACATTGTTTTTAGTTTTCCCTTCTGGGAAGTTTCTATATCCCCTAACTTACAGCAGATAAAAAGCATAATCGAGGTGCCCAATGGGTGAACATCACCAACTTCAACTGGGGAACTTCAATCTGATCCTAGGTCTACCATAGCAGTTGAGGGCCTAAGCAGAATGATGTTCCCAGAGGGTGAATTTGTTGATGCTAGCCCGCTGTGTGGGATAGCATCACTAAATTCACCCTCTGGGGACCTCATTCTGCAAATGACAGACACCATATTTCCAGACTTGGATGGCAATATCGTTGATTACATTCAAAATGACATGTCGATTTTAGTCATTATTCAGGAGACAAAAAAAATATTTATTATAATTTGGTTTATAAAGTGTAACTAATGCTTGAAAAGTGGCAAAAACACACCCCTTGAGAATGTAACTTGATTCCTAGGTGATGTAATAATATGCCGAATGTAATTACGCAAAAATCTGTTGTTACTAGATTTTGCCAGAGCTATTTTGTCTAATTTGTTATCAAGATAAGACGTTTTAGTATCAAAAGGACACATCTTGCATTTTACATTCGTAGATCAACAACTTCAACAAGTAAGTCAAAGCAAAACATCTAATCAGGGATACGGTTCTAATTGAGCTAGAGGTGCGACGTTTTGGAAAGTATTTGACCACGTAAATCAGATTTTGCCCAAAAACTGACTTACAACCTTTTAACTGTAAGGCGATGTTATTAAAGATACAGCAAGATCTAGTATTGCTCAGCATGAGTCTATATCCAAACATCCTAATGGGCATTTGGTTTATTATGAATTTGTAACAGTGCCTACAACTCAGACTGGTATTCTTCACACCATGTAATCACATCATTGCAGTTCGGAAGAAACTCCGGTTCCTGGCAGTTTTTCATCCGTTCCTGGTACGCATTTTTAGTCGAAGTTGCATGCCGGGAGATTTTTCAAGGAAATGGACAATATATCAAGGTAAGTAGGTTATTTCTTCATTTCTACTTGTGGGTGAGATATTTAATTGCAAATTTATCAATAAATATAGCCCTTACTTCCTGATGTTCTTGATTTTGTTGCTAATTCGCATGCTGTTTTTTCTAACAAATCAGGACCTGATGGCTATATTTATTGATAAATTTACAGTTAAATATCTCCAGCTTTAGTTGAAAAGAAGAAATGACATATTTACATTGACATATTGTAAAAAAATTTGCATGATTTCATGGCATGCATAATTGGCTGAAAAACTACTGGGAACCAGATTTCTTCCGAACCGCAATGAGGTGATTACATGGTGTAATTCTGTGAAATGTGTTTACATAAAATGCAGACTCTACTTTGAAACAGGATTGAAGCATGTAGCCCTTTTCAGAGTCGTGTCTGCATTTTAGATAAACACATTGCTATGAATACCAAACTGGGTTGTAGGTACTGCACAAACTATTGCCTGATATACAATGCATTGTATGAATGTACGATGTTAATTTTAGATACTACAATAATGCTCTAATTAATCGACTCCTTAACAGCAGAATTATGGGTAACTTTTCAGGATTTAGTCGGAAATATGGCTTGTTGCCATTCATCGGAAAGCTCTCCTGCTCTAGCAGGAATTGATGGGTTTATCACAGGTTCATTTCCTGAACAAGGAATTTTACCTTATATACATACTGAAACTTAATACTTATAACACAGGTTGAGATATATTGTATCTCCGTAAAATTGAAGAAAATTAAGGCATTCCTAGTCAGTTGAATGGTGTCCCGAAATTTAAATCAAGACTATGTATCGGTATGCTTTAAATCAAGACTATGCACCGGTATGCTATAAATCAAGACAATGCACCGGTATGCTTTAAATCAAGACAATGCACCGGTATGGTTTAAATCAAGACTATGCACCGGTATGCTTTAAATCAAGACAATGCACCGGTATGCTATAAATAAAGACAATGCACCGGTATGCTTTAAATCAAGACTATGCTCCGGTATGCTTTAAATCAAGACAATGCACCGGTATGCTTTAAATCAAGACAATGCACCAGTATGCTTTAAATCAAGACAATGCACCGGTATGCTTTAAATCAAGACAATGCACCGGTATGCTTTAAATCAAGACTATGCACCGGTATGCTATAAATCAAGACTATGCACCGGTATGCTTTAAATCAAGACAATGCACCGGTATGCTTTAAATCAAGACTATGCACCGGTATGCTTTAAATCAAGACAATGCACCGATATGCTATAAATCAAGACAATGCACCGATATGCTATAAATCAAGACAATGCACCGGTATGCTTTAAATCAAGACTATGCACCGGTATGCTTTAAATCAAGACAATGCACCGGTATGCTTTAAATCAAGACTATGTACCGGTATGCTTTAAATCAAGACAATGCACCGGTATGCTTTAAATCAAGACAATGCACCGGTATGCTTTGAAGACCATTTGATTCCTCACCTTATTTTGTGTTTTATCAGATAGATATGAAGACCTTTGGATAGGTATCGCTTTTACGGTTCAAACAGTACTATATTATTACTATATTATTGAGAGGATACTGAACATTACCTCATTCACGAAAAAGACAAATGATAACTTTTTGCTTGTGACATAAACATGTTTTAGACTTTGGAGACTCATGAGATAACTTTGTATCTACTCAAAAGCAAGCCTTGAAATAGTGTTTGTCGTCTGCAGAATGAGATCCCCAGGGGGGGAATTTGGTGATGCTAGCCTGCTGTGCGGGATACCATCATTAAATTCACCCTCTGGTGACCTCACTCTGAAAATGACAGACACACTATTTCAAGGCTTGCTCAATAGCACTGGGTATACTCCATTTCAAAATAAATGTAGCACACAGTTCACGAGACGGTGATTGAATTGAACCAATTGCACCAGTTGGTATCTTATTCCAGTCATGTTAGCAATGTTTCTGATAACTTTGAACTTTCAATCCCAAGACTTATTATCAAGGAATTAAAAAGAGATACTGAAAATTATGTCATTCGTGAATGACAAGAATGTTTAACATTTATCTCAGTCACTCATGACACAATTTTCAGTGTCCACTCAATAACACTGGATATCCTTGATATTTTCTGTGGGCGAGCGGTATTACCACTGAATACCACTGTGGTGTAGAAGTTATAGTCTGTTGATGCTTCCAAGTTGGAAGTTTTCCATTCTAAAACCATCTATTAACAGTCTTGCCCCCAGTATTATTTCAAATGAGAATAGCCTTAATATGTGTGATGGCACTACAATGTCAGGAATTGGTATACCTGCGAGTGTAACGAAACTGCTTGCAATGTAGCACTGATACAGATTTGCTCTTAAACATTGAAAGTAAAATTTATATGCTCCTCAACACTGGACGTTTCATGTAAGTGGCGTGGTGACCATACCACCTCTCAGTAAATCTGTTTAACAATTATCTTAATTTAGTTTAACAGCATGTCTTTTGAATTTCCAGCTCAAGCCTTGAAATAGTGTGTCTGTCATTTGCAGAATGAGGTCCCCAGAGGGTGAATTTAGTGATGCTACCCCGCATAGCGGGCTAGCATCACCAAATTCACCCTCTGGGAACCTCATTCTGCTGAGGTGTAGGCAGAATGAGGTCCCCAGAGGGTGAATTTGGTGATGCTAGCCTGCTATGCGGGGTAGCATCACTAAATTCACCCTCTGGGGACCTCATTCTGCAAATGACAGACACACTATTTCAAGGCTAGTTCCAGCTGTGAGCAACAGATATTTACGTGGGTGGAAAATTTATCATGTTAGCATGGAACTTTATTATAATGGGCAAGCATATGAGCTTTCTAAAGAAAAAGCAATGATTTCTCAGAAATGTTGCGAGGCTAAGTTTAAAATAAAATCAGTGACATCAAGTCTTTTCAACTATGAGGAACTGAGATTTTTACGTGACATTAGCACCAACCCTTTATTTACTAAATGGATTCTCCCATTCAGTAATGAAAGTTTATATTGGAATGCTCTATTATTCATTTGGAGGGGAGTTCAGGAAAATGAGCAGACGTCAAACAGATGAAAATATAATACAAGAGCAGAAGGTTCCTATCCATTGGTGGGAAATGGTCAGATAATAAGTTCAACAAACAACCTAAGGTTTGTTGAACTTATTATCTGAACATTTCCAAAGGGAAGTACTCATAAATGAGTATATAGTAAGGAAATGGTTAAAATAACGATTTTGGGCAAGCAGAGCAGCTTTCTAAAGACAGATATGAATGATAAACATTTAAAGGACACACTAGTATGTTTTTATGAATTTATTTTCATACAATTTCTTATCTACATAGATTATTTCATATTTATATATTTGATATATTATAAGAATACAAAGGCAGTCATTTGATATCATATAATAACAATTTCAGACAAACGGCATAATGCTTATGTCAATGAAATCTCATATAAAGCAATTCAATGCGGATATAAATAAAGCCATGGCTTACTGTGCCTCATGCAAGACAAGCAAGCTAAGAAGCCAAGCGAACAATAAAAAATATACAATAAACTTTATAAATTAAAACAATACATAACAAAACGAAGGACGGAATGGAATGACTTTTATCAATGAAAACGAAAAACAACACCTCATCGCAAAACAATTAACAAGACGATGGAATGTTACTTTTCTGTTATAAACTTACAGCCCTGTTAATTAGCATTGGATATCGGCTCTCGGCTGCGGCGAGACAAACAACGAGGCAAAAATAATTATGCTGGCTATTTAACTACAGTAATGCCCTAAATAATCGACTCCTTAACCACAGCAGAATTATGGGTAACTTTTCAGGATTTAGTCGGAAATATGACTTGTTGCCATTCATCGGAAAGCTCTCAGTGAGAGCATTCCGATGAATGGCAACAAGCCATATTTCTGACTAAATCCTGAAAAGTTACCCATAATTCTTCTGTGAGTAAGGAGTCGATTATTTAGGGCATTACCGTATTCAGAAACTAATATTTTGAGAAAGTCTGTCATGATAAATGTCAAAGTTGAAATTATAAAGTCCAGCTTATATACCGGGTATGTAGACCATTGCTACTATTTGGACTTTTTTTTATCTCGACACATTTCTGCTAATTAACAGGGCGACACTAAGCATAAATTTTATTTTGACAGTTAATCAGATCTTGGATAATTCAAAAACAGGCAAGCTCAATTTGAGAATTCAGATCTCCATTTTTTGTAAGTTATTCAGAATGTTCCCGAAATATTATTTACAATTATGAATATACATCTTTGTGGATGAAACCGTTCTGATGAAGAACGTAAAACATAGCACTAAGTAATGGTTAACGAGTGAACACATTTCTTGTATAGCTGTAGCTATACTTTGATGAAGGGATGAAAGATGAGATTTTGTTGAACATTTTGGCCTACGCTAACAGAAATGCAAATCATTTGTGGAAAGGACCAGGCGTGAGAATATGGTGCTGGACATTACAGAATGAGGTCCATAGAGGGTGAATTTAGTGATGTTACTCTACACAGTGGGCTAGCATCACTAAATTCACCCTCAGAGGACCTCATTCTGCTTAAGCCTCTTCTTCTCTGGTAAGTATCTTTATTATAAAATTAACAAGTTTTTTAGTTTTTATATAGAAACTTCAGAGATTATTTTGATCCCCAAATTGGCAGACGTGGCCAATGGGTGCACATCACAATATTCACCATCTTGGAACTTAAATCTGAGTCTCCCATAGCAGATGAGACCATCCAGAATCAGGTATGAATTTGGTGACTCCAGTCGGCTGTGTTCTGTTGATTTTTTTTATTTCAAACAGAACAAATATTGAGAAACTGATTGGTTTCAGATTCATTTGTTAAAACAAAAAATTAAGACAGGGAGGTAGGGATTTTTTTTATAAATATTTGTTTTTGGAGAACAAGGATTGCATGGATTATTTATAAGATAAAATAATATTTCCTTGTTCGTTGGAAACCAGAAACAATTAGGTTTTTGTTTATTTTGTTTTCTTGGCCTTAGAGGGTGAGGGAAAACATGGCATCCTTTCCAGAAATGATCAAGCAATAATGAGGTATGATAATTGAGGAAGATCAGAAGAAACAACATGAAATGGTGGCAGTAATAACAAATAATCCACAACTGAATCATCACTGTCATCGGCAGGTTTTGATCACTTTTCCATGTTTTAACTTCTTATGTTTATGCTTCACCTTCGTTTCCTGACCAAGAACGCTAGACAGCCACCTGCAACGAGGCGTAACAACACTAAAGTCTACGTCAATGTTTGAGACCGATTTGACCAGGTCAAAGGTCAAATGGCCCAGGTGGCTGTCAGCGCTGCTTTCTTTTCAATTTGTTGCAAACGGTATTGAGCAGTGTCATGTCATAGTTAAAATTTAGTGAAAGCAAAATGTGTTTTTTATTTAATATATAGAATATGGAATATAGAAATTATTATGACATTTGACAGTTAGCTGCTCAACGTATCTGAAATGGCAACGCAGTGCAAGATTCAGTTGTGCAAATTTGTGAAAATGAAGCAACTCTGACCTACCTGCCACCATATAGACATGCATTGGTACTACAGCTATAATCCATGGGAGGGGAACATTTAATCCTGAATAAAGGTTTTCTATCACAATCACATAAATTCAAAATGAAAAGTGTGCTACGAGAGTTCTAATAAATGAATTTCTGAATAATTTATTTTAATTAAATAACATTTTTATTAAAAAATATATCTTTTAAGGAATGTTCTGAGAGGAATGGTTACAAAAAATTGAATAAATGACTGAATACTGTTAAAAGAAACTAAGTTTCTTGATAAATATTAAATAAACTGGGACTTGATATTTTATTGCACATCAATGCATAATTATTACGAAATAAGACTTTTGCATATAAAACTATTTCTTTAACATAAATGCATTTTGAGTCAGCTTTATTATCATAGTTGATAATCTCTTGTAAGTAGCAGGACCAACAACTTTCTTCTTGGGCAGCTTCACCTGTATGTCTGTAAGCACTCCTAATTGCACCAAACAGTCAGTCATCAATTCACACATCACACAAACAAGCACTTTAAGCACATTTTCACTTAATCTGAGGCTTCTTTTCATTTCGCAGACACTTCGAGAGATATTGTCAAAAACAGCAGAGGAATAGTCATTAGTATGCAATGACGCAGATTTCTGCCAAGTAATTGTGAAAACATTCTTGTGCACTGCTTGTTTTTTAACATAATTTCTCATATTATTTGTCAATGGTATGTTATAGTGCAGATTTCTATGCCAATAAGAGTTTTGATGTTTTAACAATGCCTCTCATAATGTCTCAGTGAACACAAAGAATAAACTCAGACTACAACACAGCAGATTCATTCTTGAGCACTTGCAGCATTTTCACTCAACAGACGACAGCTCAGAAGACAGGACAAGCAATTTCAGGAAGCTGTGGAGGGAGACAGTTTGTGAAACTATCGTACGATCTGTATGATTCTAGCGCATCTTCTGTTTTTATTATATTACTCATAGATACATACTGTCGCTGAACTTCCACCTGTCGCTGCTTATAAACATCGACTTGCTGCTGGGGAATCAATGACGACAATTCCAACGAGTCTCGAAGTCTGCACAAGATTTCATAGTTTTCTCGTCCTCGAACCTGAAATGAATGATAAGATTTTATTAAATTTTGCAGACGATATAAAATTTTAGATATTATTAAAAGGAACTGACATGTGTTAATTTCCAAGAACAATTTCTGATTCAGAGCATTTTAGTCTAAAATAAAACAAAACATTTGAAGGTACTATGAAATATACTCTTATTATAAAGCTTACGAATTGCTCAGTAGTTATGGGCTCCAACATATTTGGTTGTTTTGGGTATGAGAAAATGGCTGTACTGTGACAAAGGTTGCGTGTTGAATGTGTATGTATGGGTTATAGTCATTATCTCTACTATAACATGGTGATTATTTCGGTACATGTAATAGAATCCTGGCTTCAGTTATCAAAACAATAAGCATTCAATAATATTGAGCAGACTAAGATGGACTTCTTATTACCAAGCCTTGAAATAGTGTGTCTGTCATTTGCAGAATGAGGTCCCCAGAGGGTGAATTTAGTGATGCTACCCCACATAGCGGGCTAGCATCACCAAATTCACCCTCTGGGAACCTCATTCTGCTGAGGTGTAAGCAGAATGAGGTCCCCAGAGGGTGAATTTGGTGATGATAGCCCGCTATGCGGGGTAGCATCACTAAATTCACCCTCTGGGGACCTCATTCTGCAAATGACAGACACACTATTTCAAGGCTTGCTTATTACTTCAGTGAAAATGTCTACAACAGGTTTTGGCAATGATTTAATTTAATTAATACATACCGTTAGCGTAAATGGCTCATCTTCATTGAACTTTCGTTTCTTTGATGACGACACTGCTGTTAGTTCAGCACCCAGAGTTACTTTCGAGAACCCATTTACTGCAAGAGAACAATGGAGTTAGTATTCAGGGAAAACAGAAGATTGAAAACTTAAAAAAAGAATAACGTATATAGATGTAAATATTTTAAATAAAGAAATTCATTTCTGCACATTGATAAATGTGTTCAGGTAAACCCACGTGAATCTGAAGTAAATTTTGCCAATGAAATTCTAAGTTATAAAGACCCATGAAACCATGGCAACTAATAAACAAGTTCTCTTCTAAATTCAAACTTTTTTAACAATTATTTTGGTACAATGAGCATCAAATAAAAATTTAGCAGTATAATATACATATGCATCTAGGAAAAGAATACTTACGTTTCTTTGGGCATGGTCTTTCTAGTTGAAGCAAAGCTTTCTCGTCAGCTTTCCTGTCTCGCCCTGGACATGCACAAATTCTCACTTCTACTGCTCTTCTTCCCAAAACTAGGTTGCTGTAAAAGTAAAATAAACTCAATGTCAAAAAGCGTGAAATTAATAGTGATACTCGTGTTCAAGTTTATGCTAACCAAAGATGTGAAAGTAATTTATATTTATCAAAAGTACACGACATACTAATGTGGATTTCATGTCTCAGAAATAGTTATTGAAATGATAGAAATTGTTGCCTCAAAAAGATATACAATGTTACTTGATATGGTAATAATAATAGAGAGGGTTCTTTATTTTTTCCTTTTTCTTCATATGGTAAATATAAAGCGCGTTTGTCTTACTATAATGGTGAAAGTTGAAATAAGTAAATAATCCATTCAGGGTTTAACACTTTCCATTTCTAAAAGTATACATTGGAATGGTCTATTATTCATCTAGAGGGGTGTTCAGGAAAATGAGCAGACAACGATATAACAAAAAGATAATACAAGTACAGAAGGGTGGGAAATGTTCAAATAATAAGTTAAACAAACAGGTCGTTTGTTGAAATTATTATCTGAACATTTCATCATCAATGAGTATTTAGTAAAGAAGGGTAAATGTGATAAGAAATTCATGTAATTTACTCACTCTTTCTCTAGAGTTAGCACTATTTGTAGAGGTCGTCTGTTGGGGCCGCCCACACATGATCCTAGACACATGAACTGGTATAGGTTTGTGACCCATTCTGCTCCGGGCTGTGGCACCTCATGTGGTATAATGACTGTCTGTCTGCCTGTGTATTGGTCCTCGAGGTATTTCGATAACTTGTGTTCACATCTCACCAGATGATATGGGGCAGGATGATCTGCAAATTATGAATAGAAAAAGTTAGATAATGGGCTAAATTACATATTTTGGTAAAACATAGTAACTAAAACCAAATGATCTGATTTTTCAGTTTGTATTGATCATTTCTAAAGTTTCCATGCTTTCAATTTCACAGTTAATACTCGATAATCTAGTTTAACAGCTCTTGCTGTTTTAGTGCTTGATATGTATTCTATTTGAGTTTGAAAAGCCCAAAACTTTTTGCATTGTATAGAGTTCACACACAAAAATAAAAAATCAGCTATAGCTAAACGTCCCATCAGATGAGGTGTTTCATCTGCATTTGAGAATAGTTTTTGAAAATCATATAACAGTTATTATACTTACTTTCATTATATTCTTTGCTTGTGGCGTGATTAGGACATCGCTTAACTACTTCTTGCACATGTTCTGGCTTCATGAAGATTGGCATAGCCTTGATGACTGTGCCTGGGGGTGGTTGCATCGCAGTTTTAAATCTCACTGGACATGTTGTGGCCATTCTGACATAGAGTTTCTTTAGTTTATCTGAATACTGTAAAGAATGGAAAAAAAGAACATGAATTAATTTGATGTTTAACCAATTCTATACTGATGGTTCTCTCATTTAGTTATAAAAGAGTACATTGGAATGGTCTGTTATTTATCTGGAGGTGTGTTCAGGAAAAATAAGCAGATGACAGATAATAAAAGTGCAGGAGTCCCGTTTATTGGAGGTAAATATTCAGATAATAAATTCAACAAACAACCTGTTTGTTGAAATTATTATCTGAACATTTCCTGGGATAATTACTCTTCAATGAGTATTTATTATTGAAAGGATTAAGAATGTGAAGAAAGAACAAAGTAAATATATTTAGTATACTAGTGTTTGATCAAAACTATCATAATTTCTTTGTTGTCACTTAAATATAGTTCTTTTTCAGAAATGATTGTAGATATTTAATTTCTTGACAAAATATTCCATTATAATTTTGAAAAGTTCTCGAAGACACCTTAAGACAGGCTTGTGTTCTCTAAGGCACTTTATGACAGCCCAATTATGGGAGAATTGATTGGGAGATGAGGAATAAAGAAAAGTTAAGTTGCTTACCGTCCATGTGGTTGATTTCGTTTCTTTTGATGGTTGGGCAAAAGAAATTTCAAAACCATAATCTCCTGCATAGTTGGTGCTGAAAATAACATAAATCACAATGAGCATTCTGGTTGTTTTTTTGGTTTAAATCTTACTGAGATGAACAAGTTATCCGAGGGAAAGCATGAAATTAGTTCTAATTTATCTCACTTGACAATATGTAATAAACTAACATAATAACAAGTTAATTTAACGGTTGTTAGCAAACATGCAATTAAGTAAACAATGACTCCCTGAGAAACTGTGTGTATCAGTAACTAAATTATCTTATGATATGAAAATTATATGCATGATTTTGAGTTAGTGTCGAGCAAAATGGTAGGCTTAAAATTTAAAAAATAAGTTTTTTTTATTATATTTTGAGGACTTCTATTTTAAATTTTGCTCATGATGTTTTTGCAACCCAATTTCATTATTCAATTAAAATAGTTATTTTTTTTAATAAAACCAATAATTAAACTCAAAAAAATTTGAGGCATTGAAGTTTTCTTCGTTTTTATTTTTTTCTTATGCATAATATGAGGAATTTATTAGAGATTTTGGATGGCATAAAAATATTCCAGGTATGTTTAAACTATTAAAAAAACTAAGTCAGATACCCCAACTAAAGAAATATTTTCATTAGCTCTGTGTAAGTACAGTAAGGCCACTAGCTGATTTTTTTGCACTTGACAACCAGATCGATTACTCAGCCATCAAAGAGTGAGGTAATAAAATAATAATCATACTGACAATAGACTGGGTCATGCAAACTAAATAATTAAGATCCCGAGCTATCAACGGCTGGCACGTGGCTCTAATAATCATTATCCTAAGCCTCAAACAAGCACCTGTCCGCAGGTAAGTGAGAAATCAATAAATCAATACTCGGGAGTGATTTATGAATCAGTCCACTGATCATGACAAATTCCCCTATTATTATATATACCAGCCAATCAGAAGGTCATAAAACAGGCCAAATTTGCATATATCCATCCTCCTCTAAAGAAATATTGGTACTGGCACCAAGCCAGACTTTCTCATGACAACAAAATGTTCTTTTATTGATTGACAATCTAGATTAGTGGGAGTCATGTGACTTTCATTGATTTTGGTCTCTGTGTTGAGATAACACCATACTGAGGTGTGCTATTATTCTGGCTTATGAGCAACATGATACCTGGTGATAAGGAATTATGTGGGGAGACCAAAATAATACCTGATTAATTGGACACACATGCCACTGGTAATTACCTGCTGTGACAGATTACTTTAAATAGCTAATGTATGAGGGTGATTCGTCACAGGAGTGAGACCAGGTGATGAAACCATCGGTGACAGATTAATAAGAACAAAATTGATGACCAAGTCTGAGGAGATACTAGTGATTCATGAGATATTTAGGAGACCCATGAGACACTAGCACTAAAAACCAAATCTAGTAGACTCGCTTTTGCCTTTTATTTCAGAATAAACTATTCCACTATTCAACTATTTTTTAAATTCCAAATCTGTTTTAAAATTATATCATGAGTTATAAACTATTGGAAAGTGAAAGCTCTAAAATAGAAATGTATTGATTGTGGCTTTGAGAAATATATTTATCAGATAATAAATAATTTTGTATTTAGTAATTATACTTACTTTGATGGTACTGTGGGTGATGGTGACTGCATGTTGGTATGAGGTGAATAGGGCGGGGGTGATGTGATGGACTGAAAAAGAGGAATTTAAGTTTCGTTCAATAATCATGATTTTCATCAATTTGGGAATGAAAAAGCCTCAATACAGTTGAAGAAATGTAGAAATTTATAACTATAAGCTGTGGTCACAAAGAATTAGACATTTGTCAGGTGTCATTAAATTAACTTTCTAAATTCTCAAAAGATGACCAAACAACAATAAACAATTTCAACGATTGCTACCAATAGGGAAAGGGGCATGAAATTGGTCTGAAATAAACCCTGGATTAAACTCTGCAAGCTAATAGGCTAAACCATCTTAATAGATGACAAGTATTAAACAAGTGGGTTTTCTTTCTTTCAGAATTCAGATATATTTAACCCTTTACCCAACAAACCGGCCAAATAAAGCTTCAACAGCCTAAAATATCTTCGGTCTGTCTCAATAGAACCATACAAATATGGATATCATTGGAACCGGCTCCTTGACCACATTGTGATAGTTACAGTTATGCCCTGTGCCAATGCATTCTCTTATATATGCGAGTCGACCATAGGTCGCCTCGCATATATAAGAGAATGCATTGGCCTAAACAAAATCTTTTTTTAACACTTTTTACCATTTTTTCTTACATTCTTTAACAATTTTATAATTTTTAATGTGTTAAGCCAATGCATTCTCTTATATATGCGAGGCGACCTATGGTCAACTCGCATATATAAGAGAATGCATTGGCACAGGGCCGTTCTGTTGGGTAAAGGGTTAACTGGAAAATACTAACAAAGAAAACAAGCACCAAAATAGCCCCCCTCAACACCCTAATTTACATAACAAGCTTGCCTTCTTGTGTGCCTCTGATATATATGTCTAACTTACCTCATTGTATGGACTGGTGCTGCCGACCATGACATTCGTCTGACTATCTGGGCTCATTGAGCTACTGGTTGTGGTAGTTTGAGCAAATGTTGGATTTATCTGTGAAAGAAACGACAGAGGGTTTAAGAGCTACTCAAGCACTGTTGGTCAAGTTTTTAAAGTGTGCTTCTCACGACAAAACCATCTTTGTGTATGCCATGAAAATTTAACAATCTCAAAACAAGATAAAGTGAAGTCAGGTCTGCATTACTACCATAAAAAAATATTTCCAGATTTCCCAGAGGAAAAAAATATTTCCCCCGAAAAAATCACATACATGTTTTTTTTTGGAACAATTTCTCATGTTTGCTAACAAATTTGATGAAGCTCACATGCAATTCATTTATACATGCATTAAGTTTGTATTGTAACACCAGCTGGTACAGGGAGATAAACATCAAATCAAAGATATCAGAGATAAAACATTGACTCAGTGTTGTTAAGAATAACATCTCATTGTTTATATTTTATGTTGGTGTTCACAATCAGTTGCCCAGAGGAGACTTTGGACTGCTATAGTAGAGTCCTAGTCAATGGATTTAGTATTTCATTCATAGAAGCTGGTACATCTAGACCAGTCAACCTAAGAGTAGTGTAAAGATCTATTGAAATTTATTGTATTCTTTCCAATGACACACCTCACCTGAGAACTATTCAAAGAAAGAATTTAAACTCCAGGAAACTTTTTATTCAATTCTATCTAATAGCACTATAGCAGGCTGTCGCCAGTAAATAACAGTCTTGTACAATGAAATTATAATTTTATTTTTCAGTATGAGCTGCTCAAACTAACACATTTGATCAAATCCCACTCTATGTTTAATTTAAAAAAAAAAAAAATTCATAATGTCATTTTGTTAAAGTTATCAAACAAATTTTTTATAATTTATATCTGATTCACTAAAGTATTGTAATGACTAAACAAGAAAGCAATAATAAACATTGAATTCAGAGACAACTGAGATGACAGTTCTGATTTCAATTATTATCAAACAAATATGGTGCCCGGCACCATCAGCCAACTCACCCGATATGTTGTAAATCCTGTCCGCTCAAATTTGATCATTTTGAATAAATGTCAATAAATGTTTAACACTAAAACAATGTCTCCGATGAAGAACAAAACTACTTCCAAGTGAACTAAGTAATCTTAGTTCGGTATACTGATGATATGTAGAGAAATAACTTAAGTAGACAGGCTCAAGCCTGTATGGTGTATTGATTAATTAGACCTGCTGAGACTTGTTCCATACCCCTATAGGTCAATGCACATTCAATATTATAATGACTTGCAGGTAGAAATATACCACAGAATGGCTCACTGTGTCTAATCACAGAGCTTAAAGTCCTTATTGATTCAATACAAATAACGGTTTGTCAACTTGTTAACTCCCTTGGGGTTGTCATGACGACATAACGCTAGTTTGACAGCTACTAATAATAGATTCCAGCATGGGCTTTATTATTGTAGTGCTCTATAGTCCATTCAAAGGCAATTGTTTGTTTACATTCCTGAATGAAAGAGACATTTGCCACCCACCAGTCGGTCACTCTTTACTGTTCATCAAGAACAGGTAACTGTAAAGCATGAAACACGAGTTGTTCTAGCTTTTGTGATGTTTTCTTTTCATTTGGTCAGTTCACATACAAACAACAGGACACTCATAATGTGATTTTGTGGGTGACACGTTAACAAAGGGTGGTTACTTTAATACCATTAATCCGGATTACACACATGTAGCATGAACAAAATAAAGAAAAGTAATAACAAAAAAATGAACTATGTTTTACAATTATAAGATCATCAGTTCAAGTTACTTTCTTTAATTTGATTTCAATTTAATTGATTCAGAGGTCCAGACTGCATTTTATTAAATCACTTTTACATTTCATTTAGATATTAGAATATAAAACATGTAATTATTGCGTTAGTGGGCACATAAAAGGGACTATGCTGGTAGGATATAATTTTTTGTATCCATTTTAAATATTTTCAATGGCTTAGAGTAACATGAAATTTAGTACAAATTTTGCAATAAAGATGACTTTGCAAATAAAATTAAATACACTAAAAATAACTTATAAATTTTAGTAGAAAAATTCATTAAGTATCAATATTGCAAAAAAAAATTGATTTAATTTATTTGGTATTTATGGGCCTATCTTATATGTGAAATCACTGACATGTACCATGTCAAACGTTGTTTCTAAAAAACAAATTTGTTCTATATTTTGTTGTGAATTTTTTTTTTTATATTTTGTTGTGACTGGAGGTCTGAAACCCTGAATTATTAAAGAAACTGCAGATGTACATTATATATATTTAGTAATATCCCTTGGATCGAAATACCCAGCAATCATAGTAAAAGACTTTATTATTACTATTCAAAAAGCTTGACAGGGTATTTCTTTAATATTCATGCACTAGCATAGAACAGTGACCAGACTAATAGGGGATGCAGAAAGAAAAACCAAGCCTAGTTCCACATCACTATACAATGTCCGAGCCGACGGCAATTATCTCTCTACAATAATTGAGCAGGGAGTGTGACCAAAATCAATACGCATGGCCTGGTATGCCAAAGATTGCATTCTGCTAAGAATTGTGAAACAATGCAAAGCTTTCAGGTGTATTGTTGGAGCCCCATAATGGTTTGGATGGTAAATAGCTTCACTCGATATTTTTGAGTAAGCAGTGATGCATGGCTGTGCCATTCCCACAGAGTGTGTCAGGCGGGGGAGTGATAAGCAAGTCGATCAATGATGCATACATATAGCTTCATCGATGAACAAAACAGGGGTGTCTCATGGTACGAGTCTAGTTACATGAGTAAGGCTTCTATTCAATAAGTAAATCGGTTCTTCTTAGGTGCCAGAGCATGAGTTTCAGGGTACGAGTCTAGTGACATGATTAAGGCCTCTTATCGGTAAACTAAAGCTGGGTCTTATTAGGGAATGGGGCATGAGTCTCAGGGTAAGAGTCTACATGTATATGATAGTCAAGATTAGACATTACAGATTTGTATGCAGATATACAATATATTCCATAAAAATAGAAACGGGACGGTTGATATTAAATAGTTGCATTGTTTCAGTCCGACAGGCTGGATGGGAATAAGCTTCAGGGGGACCTACTAGTAAATATTTTAACAGTCTTGTGATTTTCGGGAGATTAATAGAGTGGCTAGTTTTAGGTGACTTAGGTCTCTTCATATTCAAGATCTGGTGATACCAGTCACATCATTGCAGAATGATAAGTCTGTTTTGAACGACATACTAATAACTCGCACTAGTTTGAGTGTCAAAGGGAGCACAATTATCTCAGGAGTGCGAAACTAATTCTGTTTTCAACACAAATACTAAAGCAAAGATACACAGCTAGCAACCATGTGTCATATTTTAACACGTGCATGTGAGCAAATAATAGTCCATCTCAAACCAACATATGTCGCAACACACAAAGCACACAGAATTAATAATTCAACAATTGCAAATTTGTAGATGGAACTCAACACACAACACATAGTATTTCTAATTGTATTGGCCTGTTGAACAGATATGTTACTGGTGAGCAGTTTATCAAATTAAAGCTTCTAGTGCAGGATAAAATATTTCAATTTAACCCTGTCTATACTGAATGCCAGTGAATGTCAAGTCAAGAGAGTAGATCTTCTCCTTCACCCCATCCAGTGAATGGATTCTCCCATTCAGTTATAAATGTATACATGGGAATGGTCTATTATTCATCTGGAGGGGTGTTCATTCAGGTAATAAAAGCAGACACCAGACAGAAAAACAGTTAACACAAGACCAGAATGATTTATATGCATAGGTGGTTAATGTTAAGATAAAACTGATTTTATATTACTGTACTTGACAAGTAATATTCTGTTATATTGGGGAATATATATGTTTACACTAATGGGGTGTGTGCATACTACATTGTATCTTATCAAATTAAATACAAAATATTAAGACTTACCCCAACTAAATCGCACATCCCTTCTGTTGAATGTGCTATCCTATATTTCGACACTTGTAGTGTGGTTTCCTCACTTTCATTGTTGCCGTTGTTGTACGTGTAGTCCAGGTCGCGACTACTTATTTGTGTGAAATCACTGGAAACAGAAACACAAACATATTAAAACTAGCCAATAACCACAATTGATAGAATGAGAATATACCGGCAGTAATATTACTCAATTAAAGCAACAAGAGGTTTAATAAATGAAACTTTTTGTGTTAATGTTGTACAGGATAATTGACATAGCAATTTCGTCATGTTATTTTAATGTACTGAGGGTTAATTCAAAATGCTTTGTTACAATTTTCTGGTGCCAATTTGAAATATATCCATGAACAATTACCATAGAACTTTACTACAAGAGATCAATACCAGTAGTATTGGTTTTCACATTATTCTAAGAATTGATCAATGATTTACTGCACTTCACATATTTGTTCAACAACTTATTGAACTATATCGCTTCCTATGCTTGATCTAATATTTTCAGTAATGTCTGAATTTATAGGATAATTGTGACGGTTTACTCAAAAATGAGATTGTATTTTAAATTTTAATACCAAAATGTCAGCTACCTAATAGACCACTTAGACAAAGTATGATATTATTTTCTGATAAACATTTAGTTAAAAATCTCAATTAAAAAAATAAATTAAGTTTTGAACTTACCCATTGCTGGTAACTTCTCCCAATTCATCCCAAATCAAGTCAAATGTCTCCTGGGACAATGGTGGGGTTGGCTGCTGGGAGCTGTGTAATGATGATACGACTTGGTGTGGGGACGACATTTTATGATATGATGGATGTGGGACTTTACCGAATCTGAAAACCAGAGGTAATATTTGTCACATACAGGTATATGAATCACTTTGAAGTAGTATATAGACTTTGCTTATTGTGGTTAGTCATTAACAGCTAACTGATCAAGATTATTGATTTTATGGCAATACAAAAGCATGGTGGAGTTGCATGAGTACCATGTCCATTATTTCTCATTTACTAGTCTGACAAATTCTTTATGACAAGTTCAACAATGATATTGTGACAAAATTTGTGTTGAGAATAAAATTTAATATAACATAAAATTTTATCCATACTTTCTGTTAGATGTTAAAGAATTATAATGAACAACACTGTCAACTAAAGAAAATATTCCCAAAAAGCTAACAAAATAGCAAAGAAACTGTCTCCATTCGGGTTCTATAGAAATGAAGTATGGTATACACATATTACAGCTCTGACACTCTGACCATGTGCAGTCCATGTGTCATGACATCCAATGTCAATGAACAATGATCTGTCAAAAAGTAAACTCGAAAGTTGTCGAAAAAAAAATGACACTCATGTGTGAGAGACAAGTGTCAAATCCATATGAAGAAATTAATGTTATCATCAACAGACAAGTTTGCAATGCAAATGATGGGTGTGCATGAAACACTTCAGCCAAAAAAACCGGTATCCATTTATAAATTCCATGACACAGATTAACGAATTTAGTATTTCCAAAAAACACCGGCCATAATCAGATAATAAACACAAACATTGCACGAAAATCCGACAGCGAAATAACAATGTTTTGTATGCATCCATAAAACAGCGAAGTCGTGCATATCCAGTTATAAACTTACGTTTATGAGAATGAAATGATCGCCTAGTGCTGGCAGATGAAGTGAGCTGGTGTGATATTATGCTGAATAACAGTTATCGACCGATTTTATATACCTGTATGAAGGAAGACTTACCCAAACAAACTTATCAACCACGTGGTCCTCGCTCGTGTGATGCTTTGATTAAGCCCCGCCCACTAACGCGTTTGCACAATGACAACAATGAACCGGCATACATCAAATGGGATGAATATTGCTCACATAACGAGTAGTACCTAATTAGCGGGGCCGGTGCTTTAATCAGCCTCCTTGAAACTGACTTTCCACGTGGTCATTTAATAAACAACAGCTCTATTATGAGAATTTTATGAATTTTCCAAAAAAATTACCGCTAAGTTCACCTGTCAATCAGAACATACTGAGTTGATATTATTTTAGCTTTTTGTCTGTTTTACAAATAACAAAATATCCTCTTAAATTATGCATAATATATTATCGAATTAGAAGAAATTTTATTACATTATTTTTGCTATAGTTTTTCCTAAGGTTTGTAGAGTTAGCTTTTTGCGAAACTATACAAAAACAACTTTAGTTGGCGCGATTTCAAAATGGCTGCCCCCACAAGTTCCCACTTGTCAAAAAAAATTCAAAAAATAAATTGTCCACCACTATAACAGTTATCACGGATTACATTAGTTTTAAATCAAATACACGAGTCATGAACTTTTCGGAGTTATTCAAACACTCAGGCCAGTTGTGCAAATGCTCTCCAGATGGGAAATACTTGGTGAGTATTTTTGTCAACAAATCGGCAAATGTCCAAAATCATCATCATATTCATCTGACAAACACTGACATGTCATGGTGTTGTTTATGTTACGTAGTCACTATATACATGATCTCAAATGAAATTCATAAATTCAATCGCCTTATACTATAAGACTGGCTTTTAACTCAGGACAGGATGATAAATTTATTGTGAGACCACTAACTAATGTAATGAGACCAGGCTACATCAATTAATGAATTAGGCATTGGCCTTTCAATTTCAAGCTTGATGTATTTAAATTTATCTGACTCAGAGTGGAGCCTGAGGCAGGTACTGTACATTTCATTCTGAATGTGCCGATTGAAACACAACCATTTCAATAAGAAATAGCAATGTCTTCATGCAAATACTATTGACTAAGTGATTACGAAGCAATGGACTTCTCATACTAAGACAAGTCAGCGTCTATGTGACTATGATTCTGATATTCTAGTAATTCTTCCAAGATCTAGCTCATAAATTATGCTACATGTACCAGGTCTAAGAACCCTCCTAATCAAGCTGTTGAGTTCAATCTCAGTTTAATGAAATCTAGAGTGCGGTATTTCTTTCTTAGTTATTATTAAAAGGTACCAAAAGTAATAAAATTTAAGGAGTTAATACAACCTAATATGCATATGATATATACATGTACAATTTTTTATTTAACTACCAGTACTTAGCAGATGTGGTTATATAAACATGTTTCATCAGTACCGTAGGCCTACTAGTATGTTTGTGTTATTATTTTGTTTGCTTCATATACAACTTTTACTCCAGGGATTTACATACATGTAGAAATCACTATTCAAATTTGGTCACTTCCACTGGGCTACTGCTTGTGGACTAGTATAGTATCTATACAAATTTAGATTCAAACCCATTTATTAAGGTTCATGATCAAAGCACCTCAATTTTTTCATTAAATAATTTTTTTTATGGACTACATATGTTTTTCCTAAATGTATAATTTTTTATTACAATTTCATAAATGCTCAAATTTGGTGAATAAGTTCTATCATCAGATAATTGATATGAAATATGTGGGAAAAATGCCATGGTGAATTCCTTTGAAAAATAAATTGAAAGCATAATTTGTCATAAATTTGAAAATTGCATCCAATACAAAAATCAGTCAGTAAATCAAATTTTTCTGTCTATTGACATAGGCCTTTTGAATTTTGGAGGAAAATAAAGATATATAAATTCAAAAAGGAATCAAAATGTGACTGCATGCTACTAAATGTTTTCAAGTCCATCGGTTGCAGCTTCTGCTAATTTGCTAGGTTGATAATATATACTGGTATGAAATCACATTGAATGTGTAGTATTATAATTTATATTTTCAGGCATCCGTAGTGGAGTTCAGAATTATTGTAAGAGATATTCAGACCCTACAGATTCAGCACCTGTTCTCATGTCTTGATGCTGTTCAATATATTGAGGTATGACCATAGCCATGCTGGCCGGGGGTCTGGGCCCCCTAACTTTCTGAAAGCTAAAAATTTGGGCTATTTTTGGTTAAATTGGAGATATTATTGGTCATATTCAGGCAAATTTAATGGTATTTCAGGGGGAAATTGTGGCAAATTACAGTATTTTTCTGCCCAAATTATACATATGTAACGTTAAATTGTTATATTTCTGTGTATATAAAAGGTATATTCTACAGAAACTGTGTTACAACCATGAATATATCATGTAAAAAAAATTTGGGCAAAAGGTCTCGGTCCCCCTAAATATTTGGATGCCAATATGGGTATGAAAAGTTGTATAAATCAAATATATATAACATTTTAAATGCTGCCAAATCTCAGTAATTTACAATGCTACATGTATATGACATATCTCTTAACAAATATATATAAAATGTTAGATGCCAACGAATCGTAATAATTACAATTGTACATGTATATCATCTCATTTTGTCAAAGTGGCATTAGTAGCTAATATTTGTAAATATATATATGAATGTCTCCTGCACAAAGTGTCTTAGTATCTATCATAGGTCATATCAATCCAAAGTGACAAGACTCGAGGCCTTTGTCTTAAAAACTATCATAGAGCTGGACAAGCGCTTGCAGGTAAAAACATGTCCGCTTCTTGAGAGTGACAGTCTATATAGCTAAGAGTAAACATGCAGGCATTATATGGAGGACTCCTGATTTGTGATTACTTCTTTTACTCTGGTCCACATATATGGCATAACAACATTTATTACTGTCCAAGTTTAGTTTTCTTTAGAATTTTCTGACTATTGGACTGATTATGACTTTCGTGTGTTCTTTCAGTGGTCAAGTGATTCGGAATTTATACTATGTGGAATGTACAAGCGAGGAATCATACAGGTAAATCATTAGTAACTGTCTCATATTCTGTCTTAATTGCTCAAATATGTTGTGTTAGTTTTTACATTTGGAAATTGACATTTTGTAG
This sequence comes from Siphonodentalium dalli, assembly GCA_032622095.1. Taxonomy (NCBI): domain Eukaryota; kingdom Metazoa; phylum Mollusca; class Scaphopoda; order Gadilida; family Siphonodentaliidae; genus Siphonodentalium; species Siphonodentalium dalli. The sequence goes on from CP136064.1 coordinate 257,187,349, forward strand.
CCTCTTATTTTTTTTTCTGAGATTTCTCCCTCGATTGTTTTATTATGTAATAACCATATTATGACAAAAATATGTTGTTTTGTCAAAAGTGAATGAAATTTACTAATGCTAAATTTTAATGATCCACTTTGACCACACTTAATTAGAATTATTTATAAAACAAATTTATAATTTTTCAATGGCTTTAACTATAAAGTTACTGAGAGGAAGTTTTTAAAGTTCTAATTATCACCAAATGGCATGTTCCAAGTAAGACTAATGTAAATATAAAAAGCTAGCAGCTGCCTATTCAATAATTCTAGATTGTATATTTTGTGCTTTGTGTTTGCCGGTATACAATCTATTTGGTGATGTTGTTTGCAAACATCAATCTGTTAGGTGTTGTCTAAATAAACACCAATAAAATACACCTTGTGCCTGTTCTCAACTTCAAAGGAAGTATATCATTATGTAGGGGGCAATTACCACAGTGTGGCTATCTGGGAGGAGGCCCTATAATGAGGGGATAATTTAACACAACTCAGCTGGATGGTGGAAGATTAACTAATGACCTATTGTGTTAGTCATATAGCTCTAATTGATAATACCTCTGCTGTATTAGGAAGGTGCTTGGATCAGTACAGTACACATAATTTGTGGGTGGTATACTCTTTCTGAAGAAAGTACTGTTAATAATTTATGCTGTTTGATCTATGTGGGGTGTTTGTAGTACTGATCTACAGGGTGAGTCTGGGGTCTTATCTATCCCTGCTGAGATCAAACATTGGGGAACAATGATGTCTACTACCTGTTTGCTTAACTGTTTATCCCAAATCATTTTGTTGCTTAATTGAGCTAAGGGATAATTTTCTTATGAAATCAAATGCTCACCCCTATATCTGCTTTCATCCATCAAGTTAAACAGATTAAATGATAAATGATACCCCAGAGTAAACATGGACAATATGTCTATCACCTTTATAACCACTTACCCACAGACTAACTTCTGACCCTTTAGAAAAGTTAACTAAAAAGCAACCCATGTTGGTTACAAGCCAGGAAAATTGCCATGACTATTAGTTTTTTGCCTGAATTTCGGAAAAAATAAAGTTGGAGGTCTCTCTATGAGAAATTGTTGCAGCTCACTGGAAAATTCCAGCTGTCCCCACATTGAAGTTGGATATTGAATTTACCATACAGGAGAAGATTTAACCTTTTCTATAATAGATACTCATTGACGACTTGTTCCCTTAGGAAGTGTTCAGATAATAAGTTAACCCTTTGAGTGCCAGGGGCCGATCTCATCGGCCCTAAACCTACAAAATAAGTCTGTTAAAGAATATAAGAATAAATTATTAAAATTGTAAAAAAAAAAAAAAAAAAATTGTTAGGCCAATGCATTCTCTTATATATGCGAGGCGACCTATGGTCGACTCGCATATATAAGAGAATGCATTGGCACAGGGTATATGGGTTGATACAAAAATCGACCTGGAACTCAAAGGGTTAAACAAATGACCATTCATTTGTTGAACTTATTATCTGAACATTTCCCACCAATGAATATGACTCATTCTGATCTGTTTAGTATCTGTATTTTTGGTCTGTCGTCTGCTTTTATTACCTGAACAACCTTCCAAATGAATAATTGATCATTCCAATGTATAGTTGTATATAAACTGAATGAGAGAATCCATTTAGTATAAAAAGGGTTAATAAAAGCTACTTTAAGCCAGCTGTCTTGTTTTCCAATCCTCAATTTCTACATTTAACAATTCTATTCCTGTGCATATTCATCAATTGTGTATATTTTCTGATGTTTGGATTTTTGGAAATAAAATATGTTTACAACAAGCATGTAAAATGAAGAAGGGATGTGGACATGATACATTTTTTTAATGGATCATTTGGTTAACTGATAACCATGCAGTACAGTAATGCCCTAAGTAATCGACCCCTTAACCACAGCAGAATAATGGGTAACTTTTCAGGATTTAGGTGGAAATATGGCTTTTTGCCATTCATCGGAAAGCTCTCGGCGAGAGCTTTCCTAGGAATGGCAACAAGCCATATTTTCAACTAAATCCTGAAAAGTTACCCATAATTCTGCTGTGGTTAAGGGGTCGATTACTTAGGGCATTACTGTACCATCCCTTGGTCTCTTGTGTCAACAGTGCATCAAATCATTTCTGTTGACTTGCACCATGATAAGTTTTATTTGTTAAATCTTATTTTGTTTTGGGTTTGCGCTGGCGCAGCATTAAAGATCCTGTGCCAGAGCAGTATCTTATATATGTGAGGCTCCCTGTTGGAATACAAGGTTTTTGCAAAATTTCAGGAAGCTCCAGTCATGGAAGGGTTATAAATAGGCTCAGGCTGTTGGACTTGGTGCTATGTAAAATTATACAAGAACAAATAAACCTTATTTAAATAAATGAATCATTTAATGTTGAAAAAACTTTAAGAAAAGTTTATTACTGTGAACATTTAACAAATTGTTGTGAAGTTTTCTTTTCTTTCAAACTTTGTCCATATTATCCATTGAAACATATTCAAATAATCCAAATTACCAAGTGATATAAACTGTACCCTTTGGCTTAGACCTCCAAAGCATCCAACCACTAACATAACCATTGCAAATATGTAACTGGTAATTGGCCAGGACAAAACATCATAAAACTTGGCTAATGACCATAAAGTATTGTTTAGCCACTATTGCACATCAATATAACACATCTTTTATGTTTCAAGCCAAGAGTAAAGCAAACATACATATCTCACACAAAAACCTCAAAGGAATTTCTTTACATCCCTTTCAATAGGATGACAATTAACAAGTATGAGTTACCCTCAATATTGGTTAGTAATTGAGAAGTGATACTTTGGGTTATATTAGCAAACTGTACTATCAGGGTGGCTAATTAATTAATTATTTTGGTGGTTCAAGGACTGATAATTAAGGATAAGATTAGCCTATGAACCTGTAAATAAAACTTCTTTGATTTTTTGGTGGTATATTTTCACTCTTCATAGATGTGGTTATTGGTGATTCTCTGTTCTATTTGATCTCCATGGGGTGCTGATTACTCTGATCCTTTTGGCAAATTTGGTGAAATTATCTGGCTACTGTTAAGATCAAAGAATACAAGGACAATGCTGGACAGATTGCTATTTGCAGGAAGCTTAATCATGCGGTGTAACTCTCAGATGTTTTGGGTTGTTTTGCTTCTAATCTGAAAATAGGATTAGGTCACTGGTGTAACAGTATTCTCACACAAGGTCAAAATACACATGTGAGATAACTTATGTATTCATGGTAGATAGTTCTGGCTGTTTTCATTGAGTGTGTCATATTATCTATATGGATGTTAATATTCATCATATTTTGGGCTTATTTTGAATCTAATACATTTTGTGAGTTATGGCACTCTTGAAAAAATAAGGCTTGAAGATAGTAGATTCTGTTTATTACTGAAAGTCGTGGAGTAGAGATCTTATTATCTTCCTATTAGCTAGTATTGACTTGATTAAAAAAAAGTTTAACCTTCATAAACAATATTGACCAAATAGACATTCTAAAGCTGTACTAAATATAAGATAGTAACTATAATATGATGATAGCCTAAATATTATTGAAGTTTCAAGGATGCTTGTAAGTATAGAGTAATGTCCGAATTAATCGACTCCTTAACCACAGCAGAATTATGGGTAACTTCTCAGGATTTAGTCAGAAATAAGGCTTTCCGATGAATGGCAACAAGCCATATTTCCGACTAAATCCTGAAAAGTTACCCATAATTCTGCTGTGGTTAAGAAGTCGATTACTTAGAGCATTACTGTAAGTTGTTCATTGACAACTAAACACTATTTCATATTCAAATGAGCTGTCTACATGAACATAATATATTGTCAAGAATGTGGAGGACATATTGGACATATTGAGTCTGAGTAATAAACCATTACATTACAATAATCGCCACAAGGCAGCAAAGTTATTATCCATATTTATAAAAGTGTTCTGTGCTTTTTCATTCAGATAAAAATATCCTATGTTTTTACATTTTCTACTTTGCAGTATAATCCTCTGAAATTGTTAGGCTGCCATGGTTCAGTTTACAATTTATTTTCAATGTACATGTAGATGATCAAGATTTTGACTTCTATATCTCATAGCTATTTAACAAAATATTGTTTAAGATGAAACATTTTGTGCCATTATAAATCTTCGACCTTAAACTACAAAAAAAAAATTCATTAAACAATACTGATCATACAGATTATCCATATAAAACTGCTCAAGTCAAAAGTACTTTCATTGTTCTTAGTGTGAATTCTTAACATCAATCATTGTAAACCTTCTTACATTAATGCCTGCAAATGTCATATTTTAGTGCCACGAGAAAGCATATTTGTGAAATGATTACCAAATTAGAATCAATTACAGAGATTTATACATATATTTTATATTTTCCATTGAATTAGGTATTTACAGATTAGTTCACATGATTAGCTTACTAATTACAACTCCAGAGGATATAGAAACTCTTAATCCTGCAGAATGTAGCAGCTTATAACTGGATTATGTTAATCCACTTGTGTGGATTTACTTCTTTCCTTTAATCAGTGTCACGTAAAGGCTTCCCTGTAAAAACAGTCTGTCAAAGAAATGTTCAATATTGGGGAAGTTGACTTTTTTTTTTAGGTTATTAAAATTAAAATATTTTTGGAATGATTATTATATTAAACGTTCAATTGGATACCAAAATAATGAACAAAGCAAATAATGGATATTAAACTTGATTTCACATGCGTTCTTGTATAAAGAAAAACATGTACAATTGTATATGTAATTATTAAGAATCTATTGAATTTGCTTACTATTTGGTCCAATAATTAGAAGTCATCTTGAGCCCGAAATGAATAACAATATTCTCCATACACACAGGTATAACTTGTTCTCATATCCCCTTATATCCTCTCATCTCTATCATTACGAATCATTCAATGTGAATTTGTTTCTTGATTTGAGAGATAATATAATATATTTAAATCATTTTCTTACAGATATTTCCAACAAGGAGTGTTTGAAATGAAATAGATAGTCCTATCTATTTACAAATATATTTGCATTTCTTTTGATTTTATAATTTTTAATTGACGAGGGGTGTGTCTAAAACAGAAAGACGTCTGTTTTCCAACAATAAAGACCCCCCCCCCCCCCCCCCCCCCCCCCCCCCCCCCCCCCCCCCCCCCCCCCGAGACAGTAACATTAATATGTATTTTTCTTAGGCTTCACTATAAACTCACAAATAGAAAGCAACATACATGTATATCACTTTCTATTTGTGAGTCCTGTCACTAGGGGCTTTTATTTAGCTCAGAACATTGAATTTTTTTTTAATTATTCAAAATTTTATGCATGAAAATTGCAAGACAGAAACCCAACAGTTCTGATAAACAAAACAGCTATTGAAAAAAATTCATTTAAAAATATTTTGTTTGGTAAATTTGATGTTTTTCTGTCAATGAATATTTTTTATCATAGATTTGTTCAGAATGAGTATTCATTGCAATTAGTGCTTGAATAAACATTAAACTCCAAGCACATTACAAGCTGTGATGAGCAAACATACTTTGATCTGTTGATCAAACACCAGCTTGTGTTTCCATAAGGCCCACTGCCTGATGGTTTGAGTATCATTTACCATTAAGAACACAAGCCAAGCACCTCATCCCTAATGGGACACTGAGAAAAGTTGATTCTCAGTAAAAGTATGACTGTTACCATCATATTTTATCATTTGAGAACTAAATACTTGTAACTTTACTGGAGGTTGATAGTGGCTTTTAATGATATCAAGCAGTTAGTAAATTTTGAATGATAACATCTGTTATCAGAAACACAATTATTGAAAAATATTTTTGTATTATAAAATTGATGCTTTTTCCCCATCGATATGCAATCGTTATCATGGGTTCAGAGAGAGTATTCATTGCAATTAGTACTTTAAAAAACCATTAAATTTCATGGAAGCTGTGATGGGCAAACATACTTTGATCTGTTGATCAAACACCAGCTTGTGTTTTCATAAGGCCCACTGCCTGATGGTTTGAGTATCATTCACTGTTAAGGACACAAGCCAAGCACCTCATGCCTAATGGGACACTGAGAAAAGTTTGATTCTCAGTAAAAGTATGACTGTTTACCATCATATTTTATCACTTTGACAACTAATATACTGGTAACTTTACCGGAGGTTTACAGTGGCTTTCAATGACATCTAGCAGTTAATACATATGTTATTAGAAACACAATTATAATTAAAATAGTTTTGTTTTATAAGATTGATGCTTTCCCCTATATATATGCATTCTGGATCAAGGGTCCAGAGAGAGAGAGAGAGAGAGAGGGGGAGAGAGAGGGAGAGAGAGTGAGAGAGTATGCAGTGCAATTAGTCCCTAAAAAACAGTAAGCTTCAAGTAAGCTATGATGGGCAAACAATTTTTGATCTGTTGATCAAACACTAGCTTGTTTTCATAAGGCCCACTGCCTGATGGGTTGAGTATCATTCACTGTTAAGAACACAAGCCAAGAACCCCCTGACTAATGGGATACTGTCCTCTCTGAGTCAACTTTGTACCATTTCCATGGCAGAGAAAGTGTGATATCTTTTATATAAAGATTTTATTAATAAAATTTATGAAAAACCCCAATGACTAATGAACAAGTTGTATCGCTTGGAGAACTTAAATACTGGTCACTCTTCTTGGAGATTGATGAAGGTTTTGAATAAAATCTAGCAGATTACAAATAATTTGAAATAAAACAATTTATAATACCTGTTAGAAAAAATATATTTTAATAATATTTTGTTACTATAAGATTGATATTTACTCTGTCAATAGGCATTATTGATCATGGGACAGGTAAAGAGAGAGAGAGAGGGAGAGAGAGATAGAGAGAGAGAGAGTGTGTGTTCATTGCAACTAGTCCTTGAAAAAACATTAAACTCCAAGCAAACCAGAAGCTGTGATGGGCAAACATACTTTGATCTGGTGATCAAACACCAGCTTGTTTTCATAAGGCCCACTGCCTGATGGTTTGAGTATCATTCACTGTTAAGAACACAAGCCAAGGACCTTAAGCCTAATGGGACACTGAGAAAGTTTGGCCTTAGATGCTAACAGACTAACGTTCAACTTCCAGAAAATACAATTGTTGGAAAAATACCATCCCAGATAGATATGTTTAATCTTCCAACCATGGTACAGTAATGCCCTAAATAATCGACTCCTAAACCACAACAAAATTATAGGTAACTTTTCAGGATTTTGTCGGAATATGGCTTGTTGCCATTCATCAGAAAGCTCTCAGTGAGACCTTTCCGATGAATGGAAACCAGCCATATTTCTGACTAAATCCTGAAAAGTTACCCATAATTCTTCTGTGGTTAAGGAGTCGATTATTTGGGGCAATACTGTATATGGTATGAAGAATAAAAAAATGGAAATGACAATAAACAATACCTATCTTTAGCCATGCGCGGAGAAGTGGAGTCTCAAATCTTATTGCTGCGTTGTGCTTTTTCAGGAAGTGGAGTAGCCCAGATTATTGGGTCTGGCTTAATTTGACAATTTGATTTGTCGTTTTCCACCAATGTTGAAATAAGTCATATATTCACCACAGTAATTCTAAACAATTTTTCCCTGTATCAATATAGGTCGATAAATTCTATGTGCACAGCATGAAACAGAAAAGAGCGTTCCATGTTAGTTTATTCCTGATATGGTAGAAATAAAGAGCGTTTCTTTCACTTCTGTGTGAAAAATTGAAAATATTTGAAAAATGGCAAGTATTTTTCAGAGCATATGAAGCCGGATTAACAATAGTTTAATAGTATTTTCCAACCTATCTTATACCTCCTTCCAAATTACATAGACAAAATTTGGAAGCTCGAATGAGCCATGTTCATTTAAGAATGATCTGAAATATGGACTAATATCACCTATTTGAACGCAATTATTATATATAATTAGAGCTTCAACTATGGAACCACAGGGGGTTAACAATACAAAATTTTCAAATTATATATGTCAAACATGCCGATCTACATTATGACTGCAATAACCCTCAATGGACACACAATACACTGCTGAGCTGATTGCTTTGTCGTACACTTATCTATTTTTGACTTGGTATCTATGAGAGGTCCTTCAAAAATGATCTCCCTTCTTTTAGAAACAGCTTCGACTAATTTATACATTGCATGTGTCGCCTACACGTCAATAGGTAATACCTACAAATATATACATGCATTGGAGAAGGTCCTTTTATAACGAGACAGAGGGTTGTGAGAAAACGAATGACATATATTGAAGCGAGTTCTCTATTGAATTCTTCAATGAATACCCTCTCCAGGAAGAGTTGAATGATCTTCAATGCAGGGAAATCTATAGTCATAACAATGTGTCTCGCAATGCAGATATCCCCAGGTATTCCATGAATTCAATTTCCACAGGGACCACACATAATTGTCGGACTAAGGATCATTGGGTTTTTTATTTCAAATTTCAAGGCAGCTTGACTGCACTGAATTCTGCAAGGTCTGATGGTTTACTCTGCATTGGCAAACACTCAAGGCTGCTTCTCTGTTAGGGATGAAACAAGGTCTTTAGGGTCCTGCAAATTTATATACATGTAGATTTGATTTGATGTCAATTTCGGTTCACTGATTGCCATATTTGTGCCTTTAACTCTTCCATGACTGGAGCTTCCTGAAATTTTGTGAAAGTTCTGTGCCAATGCATATATATGCAAGTCTCCCATAGAAGAATATATATATATGCGAGGCTCCCTATGGGATACTCGTATATATAAGAGAATGCACTGGCACAGGATCTTTAATGCTGCACCAGCACAGCTCCCATCATGAAAGCTAAGTACAGTATTGCCCTAAATAATCGACTCCTTAACCACAGCAGAATTATGGGTAACCTATTCAGGATTTAGTCGGAAATATGGCTTGTTGCCATTCATCAAAAGTAAGCGTGAAAGAGACAATACAAATCATTTTAGATCTATGGCTTTCAGAAGAAGTACAATGCTATGTTTTTAAAACAGTGATTGCTATCTGCATACTTATGTAGCACAAATTCATTGGAATACTCCACATACACACTGGTGGGGGAGGGGGAGGGGACAAAGATAAAATGTGCATAGCACAAGAAAACAGATCTTCAATGCCCAAAAATCTATAGTCATAACAATGTGTCTCGTAATGCAGTATCCACAGGTATTTCATGAATACAATTTCCAACAGGGACCACACATAATTGTCTTCTGAACTAAGGATCATTGGCTTTTTTATTTGAAATCTGAATGCTGCAAGTACTGAAGGTGTACTCTGTAATGGTAGACGCTCAAGTCTGCAATCTACAGTAATGCTCTAATTAATCGACCTCTTAACCACAGCAGAATTATGGGTAACTTTTCAGGATTTAGTCGGAAATATGGCTTGTTGCCATTCTCATCGGAAAGATCTCATTACCCATAATTCTGTGGTTAAGGAGTCGATTATATAGGGCATAACTGTATGTTCCTGAGTAACACATGACAATTAAAGTATCAGTATTTACAAAAAGATAGCATAAGTGAACGTTCAGATGACCACGATTCAATCGTAAGTGGATAAATCACTAGGACAACATCATATCATGTCACCAGGTGTTCAGCAGTATTAGTTAGTGTTAAAGGGGGACTGTACACTAAATCCGGCCATTTATGGAACCATCTCCTTTTATTCTCAACAGAATATATGCAACAAAAGAATATATTTTAGCCATGGATTAGTGCAAAATACAATCCCCGAGAGCTTTCCGATGAATGGCAACAAGCCATATTTTCGACTAAATCCTGAAAAGTTACCCATAATTCTGCTGTGGTTAACCCTTTACCCAACAGAACGGCCCTGTGCCAATGCATTCTCTTATATATGCGAGTCGACCATAGGTCGCCTCGCATATATAAGAGAATGCATTGGCTTAACACATTACAAATTATAAAATTGTTAAAGAATGTAAGAAAAATGGTAAAAAGTGTTAAAAAAAAGATTTTTTTTTAGGCCAATGCATTCTCTTATATATGCGAGGCGACATATGGTCGACTCGCATATATAAGAGAATGCATTGGCACAGGGCATAACTATAACCATCACAATGTGGTCAAGGAGCCGGTTCCAATGATATCCATATTTGTATGGTTCTATTGAGACAGACCGAAGATATTTTAGGCTGTTGAAGCTTTATTTGGCCGGTTTTGGCCGGTTTGTTGGGTAAAGGGTTAAGAGGTCGATTAATTAGAGCATTACTGTATGTCAGGGATCGAACTCTAAAAGCAACAAGTCTGCAAATAGTGTGTCTGTCATTTGTAAAATGAGGTCCCCAGAGGGTGAATTTAGTGACGATATCTCACACAGCGAGCTAGCATCACCAAATTCATCCTCTGGGTATCGATTGCAACAAATAGGCATATAGAGAAAACAGAATTAATGAACATGTGATTCGATTCAAGATTCGACATTGCCATCGGAATGGTGATTCGATGTAGATCTCAGTTCACGGCTTTGGTTTAGAGACTCCATTGGCGATATACAGTAATGCCCTAAATAATCGACTCCTTAACCACAGCAGAATTATGGGTAATTTTTCAGGATTTAGCCGGTAATATGGCTTGTTGCCATTCTCATCGGAAAGATCTCATTACCCATAATTCTGTGGTTAAGGAGTCGATTATTTAGGGCATAACTGTATGTTCCTGAGTAACACATGACAAAGTATCAGTATTTACAAAAAGATAGCATAAGTGAACGTTCAGATGACCACGATTCAATCGTATGTGGATAAATCGGGCCCGACTAAATCATGGATAGTTTGTTCATACGATTGCGATGTCGTCGTAGATGATGATATCGTGGGTTGTAAGCATGTGATTGACTACCCTATGCTCTTTTCAGCTAAGATTTTTACATACACATGACTGTGATTATGTCGCTCGCAAGCAGAGGTAACCAAGGATATGCCACAATTTCGCATATAAATCAAACAGTGCTTGATATTATTTTTTCACTTGCGATCTTGACGTGAGCATGCGCAGTCCAACTACCGGTTAATTCATACAACAGAAATCTTTCCACTTACGATTGAATTGTGGTCATCTGAATGGTCACTAAATGTGACAATTATTGGTAATTTTAAATGTATGATTTCGGAAGATGCTTTGCAAACAACGATCGCCTTCTGCATGATTTCTCAAATTTAGCAATTTCCATCATAGGTATTATCACTACAAAGTCAAATGACATCATCACGCCCATGTTACTATACAGAATAATGAACATGTAACAATGATTGTCTTTTGAAGTTTTTCGCATATAATAAATAAGTATTCTATACTGAGGGTTCTATGCCTAAGGTAGCTGGTCTGCACTTGTGGTATAATGGTTTATAGGCTGAAAGAGCAATCTGGATTAGCAAACACTCAACTCTACTCTATAACAGCTACGCCCATCATTGAAGATACGACGACTTGAAAGTTAATAAATAGACAATAGTTACAGTAATGCCCTAAGTAAACGACTCCTTAACCACAGCAGAATTATGGGTAACTTTTCAGGATTTAGTCGGAAATATGACTTGTTGCCATTCATCGGAAAGCTCTCGGGTAGCGTATAATGTTTCTCCTCAATTGAGATGTGAAGATTTATTTTCTGGAGGCACTAGCAGAGTGCAGGCCTGAGAATAAGGTGCCTGTCATTTGCATAATGAGGTCCCCAAGAGGGTGAATTTAGTGACACTATCCCACACAGTGGGCTAGCATTACTAAATTCACTCTCTGGGGACCTCATTCTGCTTAGGCCTCGTCTTATCTGGAAAGTTTCTTTATTATCAAATTTCACATAGGTTCTATTTCTTTTTTTTAGTTTAGTTTCTCTATATCCCCAAATTGGCAGATGACACATTGCATAATCGAGGTTCCCAATGGGTGTACATCACAATATTCACCATTTGGGAACTTAAATCTGAGTCTATTTCTCCCATAGCAGATGAGGGCATGCAGAATGAGGTCCCCAGAGGGTGAATTTGGTGATGCTAGCCACTTTGTGGGGTAGCGTCACTAAATTCACCCTCTGGCGGACCTCATTCTGCAAATGACAGGCACACTAACTCAGGCTTTGCAGAGTGAAAATCAAGTATGGATATATTAAGTCTGACATTTGCAGCATGAAGTTCCCAGAGGATGAATTTAGTGACGCTATCCCCCACAGCAGGCTAGCATCACCAAATTATATGTCCCATTTATATTATAATTTTCATGATAATTACCATGTTGTTTGCATCGTTCATAGAGCACATGAGTGTATTTTGCATTGATCCCTGGCTCAAATTCATTCATTTGTTGCATATATTCTGTTGAGTATATTAAGGGAGATGGTCGCATAAATGACCAGATTTGGTTTACAGTCCCCCTTTAAATTATAATACCAAATAGATTGAGATTAGAATGTCCAATAAGTGCACAAAAACACTGGATTGTATTCCCTTGAGAACAACTAAGTTAGATGAACTATAAATATTAGCCACTTTTATCACAAAACCCTCTTGACCTCAGGTATAAAAACCATGATTGAGTATTTTTTGCTTGTAAATAAGCCAGAAGGTAGGAAGTGTGACAAAGAAACTCTTGAGAAGTCAAATGCACTCATTCATTGATTCGGATCGGAGTCAATATAAACCGGATTGTGAACCATGGTCTATTAGGCAGAATAGCTGCGGGCTCAGCATGACCAATAATAAATAACATGGTACAACAGTAAATACAATGACTTTATTTAGATTAGTGTTGAGATATGTAAAAGTTCTATTCAACGTAGATGTGAATCCTATTAGTGATGGTGTAGATGTGATTGTCAAACCATGTAATACAGCTTCTTTATCTGCTTCAGTGGATATTGACAGCCTTTTTTTTGTTTAGTTTTTACAAATATTGCTGTCTTTTTTCTGATTCAATTGTCAATAGAAAGTGTCAATTATAGTAGCCACATCACGTGTGTATGTGTAGATAAATATTGACCTGAAATTACCTAATCTACATCTACATGCATCAGCCCTCATGATTGGCTATGGCAATCAGCAAAGCTGAACCAATTTGCTGAAGCAAACTGGGCCACAGCAAAGGGTTGCCATAGTGGATTGCCGAAGCCAAACAATCTGAATTAAGTGGGCTGATGCTTGGAGGGGATAGGACTAGGAGTACCAGTATGTCTTAAATATATCCCATTCGATTTGACACCTCAAAACTATAATTTTGTACATTATCTATACCACATAATAATTATAACATGTTGTGCGCTCATTATCCCTCCCATGACTGGAGCCTTCTGAAATTTTGCGAAAACCTTATGCCATTGCATTCTCTTGTATATGCAAGTCTCCCATAGGGAACCTCGCATATATAAGAGAATACATTGGCCTAACAATATTTACCTTGACCTTGTAAGCCACTGCATTCTCTTATATATGTGAGGCTCCCTATGGGAGACTCGCATACAAAAAACAATGCACTGGCACATGATCTTTAATGCTGCACCAGCACAGCTCCAATCATGAAAGGGTTAAAGAGTAATCCATAATAAAGAGTTGTTCTATAGAGACTCAATGCCTTTGATGTGGTTTCATGTGAAATAACATGAAGGTCTCTGAAACAGCTATCAAGAACAAGTACAGTAATGCCCTAAGTAATCGACTCCTTAAACACAGCAGAATTATGGGTAACTTTTCAGGATTTAGTCGCTTTCCGATGAATGGCAACAAGCCATATTTCCGACTAAATCCTGAAAAATTACCCATAATTCTGCTGTGGTTAAGGAGTCGATTATTTAGGGCATTACATTACATGAAAATAGATTGTCTTTGTTCTTCATTTAAGATCTACATGTACCTTACACCCAATGATGATTTATTGTACATGTGTCCACTATAAAGTTAAGGTGTGCACGCAATTATGATTCAAACTGAAGAATCATATAATCTGACTTTATCGTTAATATGTGCACCATTAATTTAAGATGTGCACCCCATGATGATTTCAAACTGAAGAAATCTGACTTTATTTTACATGCGTGCAACATTAATTTAATATGTGCACCCCATGTTGATTTCAAACTGAAGAAATCTGACTTTATTGTTAATATGTGCAACATTAATTTAAGATGTGCACCCCATGATGATTTCAAACTGAAGAAATCTGACTTTGTTGTTAATATGTGCACAATGAGCTGAAGATGTACATCCGAATCATGACTGCAAACTGAAGAAAAGGTGTTAAAAGATTACCGTGTTATGAGAACCGAGAGCCAAACCCACAATTCAAATAAAGTTTTATTATACCATGACATCGTATAAATATTACAGTAAGCCCCAAGTCAATACGTGAGATATACACCATTTTCCGTCAGTGTGGTGCAGTACATTGAATTTGAATATGAGATTTCTGGAAATTCATTATCCCACACAATGTCTGTAACCTCCGATCATTTGTTGACTTTTCGTTTTGAAATTTCTGTTTGCAAACAAACCGTCAGAAGTACATATGTGGGATAATTATCGCTAATATGAAATTGGGACATTGTCGGTGTTTTGTAGCTAAGGGGTCACTGGGGTAAGTGTGTATCAACAATGAAGGATTTTCTAACGGATGAAAATTACCAATGGACCTATACACTTAAATTTCGCAGTTTATATCCAATAATGATTCAATAACAACTGAGGGCATTTATAGTTGGAACCTCGATTTCTATTCTGGGTGCTTTTCTTTCAATGTATACAAATTTATACAATGAGTGTAATAAGAAATATTGGGTACAAGAGATCTCACAAATCATTTGAAGACTTTCGTAATTATTCCAGAAACTCAAGGTCAAACATGTCGTGTATTCACAGCAAGCCTGGGAATAGTGTGTCTGATATTTGCAGAATGAGGTCCCCAGAGGGTGAATTTATTGACGATACCCTGCACAGCAGGCTAGTATCACCAACTCCAACCTCTGGGGACCTCATTCTGCTTATGCCTCAGCTTCTGGGCAGTATTGACAGTCTCAATTAACTTTGTTTTAGTTACTTTTTCCCTTCTCTTCAGTTTCTATATCCCTAATTTGCAGAATATAAATTGAATAATCGAGGTGACTAATAGGTGAACATTACCAGCTTTCGCCAACGACATGGTCTGCACATCTATGATTGATTGATTGATTGATTGGGGTTTATTGTCGCTTTAGCCACTAAGGCCATATCACGACATTGCCAGTTTTAGTGGTGGAGGAAATCCGCACACTTGCGACTAATCTAACAGTGATTTAAATGGCTGATAAACTCGTCAACCATGTGCGGCAAACCACCGGCGAGTAACTGGTAACTCCACCAGATAACAATTTCGAGTTACAAAGTCCACGATGGAAACATGTGGATTTGAACCCTAATCGCCAGCGCTGGAGGGCGAAACGGCTTGGAGTTGTACCCCTAACCGATTGAGCCACCGAGGCCCCTGCACATCTATGAGAAATGCTAAAACCAGCAGAATACATTACTATATACATGTATACATATTATTTAATATATAATATAGACTACTTTTTTTATAGTCAATATATTTTCTACAAGACCGATGCATGCATTTGATTATACTTTTAACCGACCCCCTTTTGTTCTAAGTATACATGTGTTTTTCATATGTCGATGTACTGCCTGTAATGTGTAAATGATTGTTTAGGTAAATGTGAACCTGGGGTTGGTCTGACTATATATGTATTTTCTTTATACCATATGTTGTATGGTTTATAAGAAAAGAAAAAAAATGTTAATGTAACTTCAACTGAGGAACTTCAATCTGATCCTAGATCTCCCATAGCAAAAGGCCTAAGCAGAATGAGGTTCTCAGAGGGTAAATTTGGTGATGCTAGCCTGCTGTGCAGGGTAGCATCACTAAATTCACCCTCTGGGGACCTCATTCTGCAAATGACAGACATACTAATTTTCTAAGGCTTGATTCACAGGCAAGCATCAAGGATCCAGAACACATTTTGATTAAGTTAAAATCTGTGAACTTTAATTGGCATCTGAAAAAAAATATTTCCTATTTATAAGCATAATCTACATGTAAACTTTAGTTCTGACTGTTTTCTTTATCAAGAGCATTAATAGGGTGTGGCAAAATATGCCTGTGGTAATCCCAACAATAGGTCATAACTCTGGTGAAAATTGTCAGAAGGAACCTAAATTTTAACTTGACATGTATGTTGGGCTAGTAAACTCACATACCAACTCATTCCATTCAGTTGAGACTTACTAAAATTATCATCTGGAAACGAAAATTGAGTTCAAATTCCAAGAAAAAGGGCCAAAACTCTGGTGAAAACAGGCGGGTAGAGCCTGAATTCATACTTGACCTGTAGTTTGTGCTAGTAAACCCACATACCAAATTTCATTCCATTCAGTTGAGACTATCCGATGTTATCATCTGGAAACCAAAAGTTAACAGAATGACAGACAGACAGACCAACAACATTCCCTTTTCTTTAATTGGTCGTATAAAAAGAAAGGACTATGTCTGTTAGCCCCATCATTTGTTGACTTTTCGTTTTGAAATCTCTGTTTGCAAACAGTCAGAAGTACATATGTGGGATAATTATCACTAATATGAAATTGGGACATTGTCAGAGTTTTATAGCTAAGTGGTCACTGGGGTAAGCATGTATCAACAATGAAGGAGTTTCTAATGGGTTAGCTACACATGGACATTTCTACTGAGATGGTGCATGGTTTATTAAGGCTTTGAGCACAGTCCCATTGTTACAATCATTCCCCGATTTTTGGTTAACCCTTTACCCAACAGAAGGGCCCTGTGCCAATGCATTCTCTTATATATGTGAGTCGACCATAGGTCGCCTCGCATATATAAGAGAATGCATTGGCTTAACACATTAAAAATTATAAAATTGTTAAAGAATGTAAGAAAAAATGGTAAAAAGTGTTAAAAAAATATTTTTTTTAGGCCAATGCATTCTCTTATATATGCGAGGCGACCTATGGTCGACTCGCATATATAAGAGAATGCATTGGCACAGGGCATAACTGTAACCATCACAATGTGGTCAATGAGCCGGTTCCAATGATATCCATATTTGTATGGTTTTATTGAGACAGACCCAAGATAATTTAGGCTGTTGCAGCTTTATTTGGGCGTTTTTGGCCGGTTTGTTGGGTAAAGGGTTAAGCAAACCAATATCCAAGCCTTATTCAATATCGGCCAGCACAGGTTGTGTATCATGGTCAACACAAGATGAAAGGTGATTTCGAGCTAATCCAGTTGTGTGCAGCCAATTGTCCTCTTGGTCAGTCAGAGCATGTGAATAGTTCTTTACCAGAATAAATCTCACCTTCAGCTTGGTTGATTCTGGTAAAGAACTATTCGCATTCTCTCAAACCTGGATTTAGTGCATCCTACATTTACAGAATGATGTCCCCAGTGGGCTAGCATCACTAAATTCACCCTGTGGGGACCTCATTCTGCTTAGGCCTCATCTTCTGGGAAGTATCTATAGTCTCACAATAGCATTGTCTTTAGTTACTTTTTCCCTTCTGGGAAGTTTCTATGTCCCCTAATTTGCAGATGATAAAATGCATAATCGAAGTGACTAATGGGTGAACATCACTATCTTAAATCTGATCCTAGGTCTCCCGTAGCAGTTGAGGCCTGAGCAGAATGAGGGGAGATAATATGTGACCCGCCATATCAAATCCAGTCGTAAGTCGGGATTTTTTTACCTTGTGCCAATGCATTCTCTTATATATGAGAGTCGACCATAGGTCGCCTCGCATATATAAGAGAATGCATTGGCCTAACAATTTTTTATCATTTTATCAAATGTTTCTTACAATTTTTAGGACATAAAATAAAAAACATCCATTACCCTGCAGGGAGCCCCACACATATATAGAAGCATATAGAAGAGTATCGTCTGCTCATGTTTGTCTGGGGCTCTGTATGGGTGAAATTATAAAATTGTTAAAGAATACAAGAAAAAATTATTAAAATTGTAAAAAATTGTTAGGCCAATGCATTCTCTTATATATGCGAAGCGACGTATGGTCGACTCGCATATATAAGAGAATGCATTGGCACGGGGTAAAAAAAATCCCGACTTACGACTGGATTTGATATGGCGGGTCACATATATAAAAACTATAATGTGAAAAATTTTACAACTCAGTGAGAGAATATATTTAGTTTAGAAGGGGTTAAAATTGAATTGGAGAATCCATAGATAAGAGTGAATGGGTCAAATAATTTTAAAATCTTGACCTCTGGTCATTTTGCCATGTCAAATAGATCACAATCCTATTTGAACCTCAGATGTTTGCTGGTTCGACGAGTGTGTGACAACATATACTGAAATCGTCCACTCAATTACCAAACAAACACACCCTCCTAAATGTTGACCAGATATTTCTTGGAAAATTCTGTACAAAATACACAAAACCGAGTGATATAGATAAAGGTAGCCGGGTCAAACCTAAGTTTGGCTAACATTTACAAATTGTTACCTGCTGCGATTGACGCAGAATGTCTTCTGTGATATATGGGTGTCTTTTGTCAATACATTAAGTGCGTAAATGGTTTTGAACTCAAACATGGTTGATACCTCTGAATACAAAAATGTATTTGAGAATCAATTACCCATTGCTTTGTAGACATTCCTGAAGCCTTGAGTCTGTGTTGGGAGCTAATGGTTTACATATACGTTAGCCCTCCAAATCCAAGCATTTATAATGGCATTAAAATTCACAAAAGATCAAGTCCATATCTCCAATGCTGGGATACTGGAATAACTTGATGAAGGAGGTAATATGTGCTGAAGACCAGCAGAGACTGTTTATCCCTATTTCGGAACCTTTATACCTTTCCATCGCCATTGCAGCATTAAAGATCCTGTGCCACTGCATTCTCTTATATACAAATGTATGCGAGTCTCCCGTAACCTTGCATATATAAGATAATGCACTGGCTTACAAGGTCAAGGTTAAAATGTTGGGCTAATGTATTCTCATATATGTATGCAAGGCTTTCTATGGGAAACTCGCATATACAAGAGAATGCATTGGCACAGGGTTTTCGCAAAATTTCAGGAAGTTCCAGACATGGAAGGGTTAAAAGGACTTGAACGCCCAGAATTTGTAAAATAAATTGAGGCCAAAAAAAAATGCACCTGCATTTCTGGTGACATGACATGCAAGAAAAAAATAGGGGTGGCTTTTCATTTTATTTTAATCTTTGCTCAAAATAGATATGAATACCCCCCAGACTGCTTCTCCTTGTTTTTAATGTACTACAAAATAATAAAACTAACTACATAATATTAGAATATTGTGTAATTTATTGTTTTATTGAATAAAACATGAAAAAATAAGTTTGATTTGACTGTAACCCAATTGAAGTGTGGTATAATTTCCAGTTTAACAGTTCATGCAATGTGTCCTTTTACATGGAAATTAATCAGTTTACATGGAAAATAAAATGGGATGCGTATTAATTTTGCAAAATCAATAAAATGAAAACGGTCGCGGGCACCAGAATATGGGCAGGCGGGTCACGGGAAACACAGGTATTTTTTATTTTGGCCTGATTAAGTCCACTGTAAATAACCTTCAGTTTGATCAATTTGATTCAGATCATTCATCTGTAACTAGACTTGTCACATATTGGAACTCAAACATGTACATGTATATATGAAAATACTCAACAGTCAATCGAATTGGGCATGCTAATAAATGACTTTACTAGTATTACCAAAATGTTTCATTTGTCCACTTTATTTCTCCCATAGGGAGCGTCACATATATAAGAGAATACATAGGCCTAACAATATTTACCTTGACCGTGTAAGCCTGTGTATTCTCTTAGGGAGACTCGCATATATAATAGAATGCATTGGCACGCAATCTCTAATGCTGCACCAGGGTTACGAGAAGAAGGCTTATGACCAAAAATATAAGCTGAACTGAAATCACCAATCTGAGCCTTCTAAATTACAAAAATGCCCTAAATAATCGACTCCTTAACCACAGCAGAATTATGGGTAATTTTTCAGGATTTAGTCAGAAATATGGCTTGTTGCCATTCATCGGAAAGCTCTTGCTGAGAGCCATGAGGTTTCAAATAGGAGATGTCACTTCTCCCTGTTCAGTTATTAGGGATAAATGGACTGTACTTAGGGAGAAGTAACAATGGCTGAAGTTCAATTTACACCCCCACATCACCCTTCTATGGTCCAATAAGTATTATACAACACAAGAGTCCATTTATAAAAACATTACATTGATTAAGAACATGGGTCCATAACGTTGGCTCAGCATTCAACATTTGTTCAACATTTGTATGAAGTTACATGTACATGTAGCTAAGCCTTCAGCATTTAATACTCAGAGCTCGAACTTTCTATGACTTTTCCAAGTTTTTTTTCGAGTATATGAGATCAAATATACAGAAATTCTGTTATTTATCAACCTATATTGTCCCTACTACGAAACTACGTCTCCATAATTTTTTAGTTTCAAATGAACCATGTTCGTTGAAGGCTAATATTGTTTGCCCTGAAGCTTAAAGATTTAATGTAAAATTTCTGATTACAGTTATGCCCTAAATAATGGACTCCTTAACCACAGCAGAATTATGGGTAATTTTTCAGGATTTAGTCGGAAATATTTCTGATTAAGGAGTCGATTATTGAGGGCATTACTGTAGCTAAGGCAAAAGGAAATGTCACCAAAAAATCCATACAAGCCAAACACAGTTCGTTGGTGATTTATTTATTATTTTTTTTTATATATTTTTATTCAGACACAATCATTTATACAGTACACATTATGGATACATTATCACAATAAACTTGTTAGACTAAATTAATTAAAGCATCATTGTCTCATATTGTCTGGGGGGTATTTTTTTTTCTTTGGGGGGAGGGGAGGGGAGTGGGCTGACTTGAACTTGAAATTATCAAGAAATGTGTTGTTTCTTTGAATGTATGTAATATATGTTAACCATATGTATGTAATTTTCTATCGAAGACTTAATAAGATAAAGAAAAACAACGTTCTAATTTGTTTGCAGGCAGATTGGATATGTATTTTGTTGGAATAGTTCCATTTTAAACCTTGTTATTATTATAACTGTTGGCTGAATAATAGATTATTGAATTAAATATTTTAAGTATGACCATCTTTCTGTGAATTGTTTATATCGGCCTTGGTTATAATAACAGTAAAAATTGTATCCATGGTTCAAGGTTTTTCTCTGGTGTGTTGCTAAAAATAGGTATTATATTATTTAGTTTAATTCTTTGGCTTGTTAGATTGTATACCCACATCTCTACAGTCCGCCAAATGTTTTTTATGACATGACATTCCCAGAAAATATGAAGTATTGTTTCGATTTTGTTTTTACAGAATGTTGGTGATTTTTGGTGCTGGTCCATTTCGATTACACACAGGTTCATTCATTTCGATTACACGCAGGTTCATTCCTGATTTTATAGAAAGTTTTCCCATGATTATATTTTGAAAGATGGCTGACAAGTGAGTGACATATAGTCGTTTATGATCTGAAAGTGTTCAGTTAACCATAGTATTCAAGTCAACGTTGTATATACCGTCGGATTTCATATCGAACTAGGGCTGCTGTGTGGTCCAATTGCATAAGTTATGGCATTTTTGTAACTTAAAGCATTCCTCATAAACATCTTGGTTTGCAGACGATAGATTATCCGTTGATCCAAATGAAATGAAAGTTGGTATAAGTGCTTATACATGTACAGGGTTTATAATGGCCCCTATATGAACATTTTTATTTTCAGGTGTGGTCACTTGAGCAGCCAGAATGGCAGTGTAAGATAGATGAGGGGTCAGCCGGGCTATGTGCGTTACGATTCAGTCCCGATGGTCGACACATCTTAGCTACAGCTGATTTCTATGTGAGTTTTACCTGCAATTAGCCAGCACATTGGAAGCAATGAACACTCATACTGAGTCCGTTCCTCCATAAATCTGATATATATTTATATTAGCTAGGAAATGAGGGAAAACCAGGGTTTTTTTTTTTTACAAGAAAGCTAACATTAACTGCAGAGACTCTTGTGGCCCAAGTTAATATTTATGGTACTCAAACACCATCATAATTAGTGTGGAGATATTTAATGATAGGTTACTCCCACTCTCCTTCATTAGTGTGGAGATATTTAATTAACCCTTTGAGTGCCAGGGGCCGATCTCATCGGCCCTAAATCTACAAAATAACTCTGTTAAAGAATATAAGAATAAATTATTAAAATTGTAAAAAAAAAGGAAAAAAAAGAAGAAATATTAGGCCAATGCATTCTCTTATATATGCGAGGCGACCTATGGTCGACTCGCATATATAAGAGAATGCATTGGCACAGGGTATATGGGTTGATACAAAAATCTACCTGGCACTCAAAGGGTTAATGATAGGTTACTCCCACCCTTCATAATTAGTGTGGAGATATTTAATGATAGGTTACTCCCAGGCTCCTTCATTAGTTTATTAAGTATTTGATCAGATACCCATAAGTAACTGTAAAGTTGTCAGGAGGTATGGTACTCATAAAACAATAAAAAAGGGACAAGTCTGGGTATAGTGTGTCTGATATTTGCAGAATGAGATCCCCAGAGGGTGAATTTAGTGATGTTATCCCGCATTGATGGCTAGCATCACCAAACTCACCCTCCGGGAACCTCATTGTGCATAGGCCTCAACTTCTATGGAGACTTATGATCAGATTGATGTTCCCCAGTTAAAGTTGGTGATATGCACCCATTGGTCACCTCGATTATGAATTTTATCTTCTGCAAATTTAGGGCATATAGAAACTGCTCAGAAGTGGAGAAGTAATTAAAAACAATGTAAATTTAAGACTATAGATACTTCCGAGAAGTTGTAGCCTAGCAGAATGAGGTACACAGAGGGTGAATTTGATTGTGTTAGCCTGTCATATCAGGGTAGAATCACTATATCCACCTCTGGGTACCTCATTCTGCAAATGTCAGACACTATTTCCAGGCTGGAAAAGGGACAAATTTCAATAAGATTTTAATAAGATTCACAGGATAGGGTAACGTGACCCGCTAATCATGAGAGGAGGACCCCTATAAATTATAAGCATTACCTGTTCACTTCAATTCCTATGATACCTGTATTTGCTCACTTGTTAAAGCTAATTAATAATGAAGGATGCCTGGGTGGGAACCATGCTCTTGTTGGCCATATCACGGTATATCACCACTGAATATTTCATGATGCATTTATTGCCATGCTATAAACTGAGTTTTCCTGTTGATTTTATCATCCCACTGTTCAGGCGTATCTAGTACACTTGAGCATCCTTGTTTAGCTTGTCACTTTTACCCTCTTCTAACCATAGCACCAGCCACCTGTGTTCATGATAGAGTCATCTTAAATTTTAGATCCCCCTGCCCAATTTTTGTTCTGGTTAATTATAAAAAAAACTTCACACAGTTAATTTAAGAAAAAGCTCAATTTCAAACTTAGTTTCAATTTGAATGAAAAAATTAGTATCTTTTATAACTAATGTATGATATAGTACTATAATACGCGTTTACCCTCACAATATGAGAGATATGTTCTAATTATGTAAAAAAAAGTGGTTTGAAATTTTTTTTTTTTTAGGTTGTCATTTGAGAGTATGACAGGAAATATTTATTGCATATTTTAGCTTTTTTGGTAGACAATTGCTGAACTTTTTTTTGTAGGAATAATCACCACAAAACAACATAATGGTAATGAAAGATTAATCAGTTTTGAGTGTTTGTCTGCCAGATTATTGCAAACGTGGTTGAATAATGTTTTTTGTTTTATGTTGTTTTAGTCCTTCACACAATAAAAAATAGTTCTGCAAATGGCTACGAAAAAACTAAAATATGCAATGAAAAATGTTTTATTTATTTTATCGCAGACAGTCATTATTTTAGATAGCAGACAGAGTATATACTCTAGTTGGATTCCTAAGCTAGATAATGCAGTGCGGTTTTTTTTCACAAATATTTCCTGTCAAAATCTGAATGACTGCCTCAAAAAATCTTCTTTCTTTTGTAAAAAAAAACAAAAACTTTTTGTTACATAATTAGACCATATCTCTCATATTGTTAGGGTAAAAATGTGTTGTTATAGTAATAGCATAAATTGATTATAAAGGATTGTTATTTTTTTCCATCAAACTTTGACCTGTACACCTGCAATTTTGTGTTGACTTATTTCAGCAGTCCCAGTGCCCATATCTGATCATTAACATTGTCCGAAGATTTATTTATTAACCAAGCCATATTGTAATGGTATGATGATCTGTGTTTAATATTATACAACCCTGCTTGAAGTCTGAATTAAATATACATGCAAATGATCATTCCTTCACTGTCAGGTAAATATTTTTGAAACTTGAAAAATTTACCAGCATTGGCAGCTTGATCCGACTCATTAGGATAGGGGTTATTGTCCCAATTCAACTTATTACATATGTTGCATGTACCATATATCACTGTTGAATATTTCATGATGCCATTTATTCCTGTTGGTTTTATAATCCCCCTTGTCATGTTAGCTTGCCACTTTTCCACAGTCCCTGCTTATCTAGTACACTTGAGCATCCTTGTACCGCGTGCCACTTTCCCCCCTCTTCTAATCATAGCACCTTCACCCCTGTGTAAGTAGCTGATAAAGTCATCTTCAATTTTGTATCCCTGCCCAAGTTCCCTCTAATAACTCTCACCATCACAAGATTTTATTCTTTCTCTGGTCAATTGTAAAATCAACATGGCACTAATAGGCTCTGCATCTGTACTTTTGAGGTTTAACTTAGCACACTTATTGCCTATTTCATATCACTATACATTGGAACAAACTTAATGTTTGTCCGACCTTTTATTGCTTTATTGTCTGGTCAATATTTTTGTAATTTACACTTAATTTATCAGAATGGCCATCTGTACGCTTTGCTCATAATTTATCAGAATGGCCATCTATACACTTTGCACTTAATTTATCAGAATGGCCATCTATACACTTTGCACTTAATTTATCAGAATGGCCATCTATACACTTTGCTCTTAATTTACCAGCTTGGTCATCTTAGAACTTGGTAAGACTCATTGGATGGGGTTATTGTCCATTTAGCTTCAATTATTACATCTACCATATATCACCGCTGAATATTTCATGTTGCCATTTATGGCCACGCTATAAACGGAGCTTTCCTGTTGGTTTTATCATCCCACTGATTGCTTATCTAGTTCACTTGAGCATCCTTGTACCGTGTGCCACTTTTACCCTCTTCTAATCATAGCACCCTTCACCCCTGTGTAAGTACATGTAGCTGATAAAGTCATCTTCAATTTTTCATCCCTGCCCAAGTTCCCTCTAATAACTCTCACCATTCCAAGATTTTATTCTTTTTCTGGTGAATTGTAATTGACCCCCCCCCCTGGTGCTATCCCTGTCCTTCCCAGTGCCACACATCCCTGGACATGTTCAGTTACTGGTACATGTATTTGGATTAGCTACAGAGCTCTTTTTCTGGTGAATTGTAATTGATCCCTCCCCTGGTGCCATCCCTGCCCTTTCTAGTGCCACCTGACATTAACACATCCCTGGACATGTTCAGTTACTGGTACATGTATTTGGATTAGCTACAAGCTCTTCTCAATCTTCTGGTCCTGCTTGATGTTGTACCTTTAGCCTGTTATGGTGTTACCAGCTTTCATTACAGTAATGCTCTAAATAATCGAACCCTTAACCACAGCAGAATTATGGGTAACTTTTCAGGATTGAGCTTTCAGATGAATGGCAACAAGCCATATTTCCGACTAAATCCTGAAAAGTTACCCATAATTCTGCTGTGGTTAAGGGGTCGATTATTTAGAGCATTACTGTACATTCTAATACTCTCCATAGGTGTGAATTTCATTTGACTCCCTGCAGATCCTCCCCAAACATCAATAATACATGTCTAGTTAAGACCAATAAAAAGCGTTTTATATTACATCCGCATAGAACCCAGGTGGTATTCCTGATGGCTTAGATACCCAATTATGTGCACGAGCTATATTTGTTAGCTTCTTTGAATATTACGCAGCAGGAACTATTCATTACAGTCTCGCTTTTAATACTGTCTGTGACCTGGATGGTATCGACTGGTTATTGTACCTCCACCCCCTCACACCCCCATGTAACAATGTTATGAGGGGTATATATCAATCAGCTTGTCCGTACGTTTGTTCGTCCGTCCTTTGAAAAAAAATTTGTCTGGGCTTGTATTCCTGCATTTTTCGGTCAATTATCATAGATCAGAGAAAGGTGCAAACGTGCATCAGTAAAATAATAGATGTTTCTCTTGACAAATGAAATTGATTTAACCCTTTACTCAACAGAACGGCCCTGTGCCAATGCATTCTCTTATATATGCGAGGCGACCTATTGCGAGTCGACCATAGGTCGCCTCGCATATATAAGAGAATGCATTGGCTTAAAACATTAAAAATTATTAAAGAATGTAAGAAAAAATGGTAAAAACTGTTAAAAAAAGATTTTTTTTACGCCAATGCATTCTCTTATATATGCGAGGCGACCTATGGTCGACTCGCATATATAAGAGAATGCATTGGCACAAGGCATAACTGTAACCATCACAATGTGGTCAATGAGCCGGTTCCAATGATATCCATATTTGTATGGTTTTATTGAGACAGACCCAAGATAATTTAGGCTGTTGAAGCTTTATTTGGCAGTTTTTGGCCGGTTTGTTGGGTAAAGGGTTAAACCTTTCATGACTGAATCTGTGCTGATGCAGCATTAAAGATCCATTGCCAGTGCATTCTCTTGTATATATGCGAGTCTCGCATATATAATGGATGCCCTGACTTACAATGTCAAGGTAAATATTGTTAGGCTAATCTATTCTCTCATATATGCAAGGCTCCCTATGGAAGACTCGCATATATAAGAGAATGCATTGGCACAGGGTTTTTGCAAAATTTCAGGAAGCTCCAGTCATGGAAGGGTTACTAGTTATATGTAAATCACCTGCATGGAATAGTAGTTTCTTATTAGGCCAATATGAATAAATTAATAGATTCTCTGCCAACTTTGTACCAAAATTGGGGCAGGCGGGTGAATTAAATGTTTTCTATTTTATTCTTAACCCTTTACCCAACAAAACCGGCCAAATAAAGCTTCAACAGCCTAAAATATCTTCGGTCTGTCTCAATAACACCATACAAATATGGATATCATTGGAATCGGCTCCTTGACTACAGTGTGATAGTTACAGTTATGCCCTGTGCCAATGCATTCTCTTATATATGCGAGTCGACCATAGGTCGCCTCGCATATATAAGAGAATGCATTGGCCTAAAAAAATCTTTTTCTTACATTCTTTAACAATTTTATAATTTTTAATGTGTTAAGCCAATGCATTCTCTTATATATGCGAGGCGACCTATGGTCGACTCGCATATATAAGAGAATGCATTGGCACATGGCCCTTCTGTTGGGTAAAGGGTTAAGGCTTATATTTAACCCTTTCTATACTAAATAGTCATTGACGAGCTGTTTGTTGAACTTATTATCTAAACATTTCCCACCAATGTATAAGAAACTTCCGCATTTGCATTATCCTTTGGTCTGTCTGTCGTAAAATCGGATGTATGTCTCTGGAACTCTCTATTAAAATTAGGTTCTGTTTTGAACAGATTCCCTCCATTTAATTGGAGAGTGGCGCGCAGACTACGCGCGATTTCATTGGTTTATGGTATAACAGATCACTTCACTTCACATTTTCTCATCTTCGAGTTTTTATCTGTCAACGATATTCATGACTGATTATTCTTTGATTGCATTTATAACTATTTCTAAATACTACGATTCTCACAAACATTTACTATGCCAGGAATTCACTCCTTATTTGGAAACGGTTTATTACGTCATGTTGGGAATGCCCTGTGTCGTCGTAGAAATGAAATATAATGGACACTTGTAGAGACGTACATCCATTAGGATATTTGTCGGCTTTTGAAAGAGACTGATCAATAGACTACAAAATTATTTAAATGCCCAATTTGATTGAAATATACTGATTAATGGGTCATTGCAATGTACTCTGAAGGTTAAGGCATAAGAACAGTTTACCTCACAATTATCCAAATACAAAAAGAGGGGGGGGGGGGGGCGTAAATATGGTTGGGAGGGGATGAGATTCTAACAATTTTCCTGTATTGCCCTCTATCAAATACGACCTTGGAGACAACATGTTAGAATGAAGCTAGGAATCGGTCCCATATGTACATTATATATTCTATGATGAAAGACATGGATTTATAATGCTAAGCCCCCAGCAGGAAACAGTCAGATGATAGAGAATAAGAAGCGTTCATGGATTCACAGTTTCTTATAAACAAGATACGACATCGGAGACATAATGTCAGAATGCTGCTATGAATGGGTCCCACATGCACCTTATACAGTAATGCCATAAATAATCGACTCCTTAACCACAGCAGAATTATGGGTAATTTTCAGGATTTAGTCGGAAATATGGCTTGTTGCCATTCATCGGAAAGCTCTCAGTGAGAGCTTTCTGATGAATGGCAACAAGCCATATTTCCGAATAAATCCTGAAAAATTAACCATAATTCTGCTGTGGTTAAGGAGTCGATTATTTAGGGCATTACTGTTTATTCTATGACGAAAGACATGCATTTGATATGCAAAGCCCCCAGCAGGAAAGAGTCAGATCAGTTAGAGAATAGGAAGCGTTCATGGATTCACAGTTTCTTATCAACCAGATAGGACATGGGAGACATAATGACAGAATGCTGCTATGAATGGGTCACACATGCACATTAACAAACGACATGCATTTGATATGCAAAGCCCCCAGCATGAAAGTGTCAGATCAGTTAGAGAATAGGAAGCGTTCATGGATTCACAGTTTCTTATCAACCAGATCGGACATGGGAGACATAATGACAGAATGCTGCTATGAATGGGTCACACATGCACATTAACAAACGACATGCATTTGATATGCAAATCCCTCAGCAGTTAACTCAGTAAGATAATAGAAACCTGTATGGATTCACTGTTTCTCATATAATTAGATAAAACAGAAGTTGTCGGACAAGTTTCTGTAAGAAAAGTAATTGATAAAATTGATTAGTGGTAGAGTATCCCGGTGATCTAAATTCTGTCGCGATAAAATTGTTCTCAGTTTCTATAGCGTATCCGTTAGACAACGTATCGAGATAGGTGTGTTTGGAAGGCGTATTTACAGAGCGTCTGTTCTGGTGTCGCGGCGTGAGATATTCGGGCCAGAGCGGGGACACAACACTGATCAGTCACAGGTACTCTAGTCTGTCACAGGTCAAGTACAATCTAATGACATGAGATAGGTTACACGACCAAATAGAATATCAATACATTGATGGGCGTTGTTGCAGCATATATCACCAATGCTAGCACAATAAACCGCTCGATAATATTCAGGTCAACAGCATTATTCAGGGGTAGACTCGCATGAATGTTCCCGCTGGGCAGTATTCATAGCGAGCTAACAAGTAGATATCCACGATATATCTATTCTACTGGGATACCACCTGGGTGCTGGGCTGATGTAATATAAAAAGATTTTTAATTGGTCTAAAATAGCCAGGTAATGTTCATGTCTGGGGAAAATCTTCAGGGGAGGCATCTGAAAATCCCACTAATTAGAATATATTTGAATCTGAGTAAGGTTTACAAAAGAATACAAAATAATGATGGCTATTCTCCTTAAAGTTGTTGTCACATGAAACACCTGATGCTAATTATTATTGCAATTTTTTTTTTAAATTAAATTTTTCAGAAAAAATCTACGTATTCAAACAAATTGATTTGTGGAAAAGACAGAGCACCAAATTAAATCCTGCAAATAGTTTGTCTGTCATTTGCAGAATGAGGTCCCCAGAGGGTGAATTTAGTGAAGCTGTCCCGCACAGCAGGCTAGCATCACCAAATTCACCCTCTGGGGACCTCATTCTGCTTCGTCCTCAACTATTATTTGATTGAATTTCCCCAGTTGAAGTAGGTGATATTCACCATTGGTCACCTCGATTATACATTTTATCTGCTGCAAATTAGGGGAAGGGAAAAAAGTAACTGAAAACAAAATTAATTTGAGAATATAGATACTTCCCAGAAGATAAGGCCTAGGCATAATGAGGTCCCCAGAGGGTGAGTTTGGTGATGTTAGCTCAATGTGTGGGATAGAATTGCTAAATTCACCCTCTGGGGACCTCATTCTGCAAATGACAAATTTGCAAATTTGCTGGCTTGAGCAAATGAGTACAAACATAGGTTTATTTTCATCGAGAAGATAATATTACAAAATTTTGCATACTTCTTCAGAAACAGCACTTCCTGATTTTCAATGAAAATAAACCACTGGATATTAACCAGGTCACTGACCATATTCATATATATAGACTCAACAGTATTAAGAATTAAACTGAAATCAATGTTCATGCTGGGCTGTATTCATAGAGAGCTAACATGTAGTGCTGCATGAATATATCTTTTCTGTTGGAGATACCACCTGGGGAAAAGCTTTTTATTGGTCTTAACTAGACATGTATTGTTCATGTCTGCCGTCTTTGCACTTTGCCTGTTTTGCATAAGGGAAAGTGCACTTTGCACTTTCCTGATGCGCCTTTGCACTTTCCTTGATGCATCATTCCCTGATATACATTTGCACTTTCCGTGGTGCACCTTTGCAATTTCCCTGATGCACTTTAAGTTTTCCCAGATAAACCTTTGCATTGCACTTTCCGTTATGCACCTTTCTCTGGTACATCTTTGCACTATCCCAGATGCACCTTTCCCTGATGCACCCTTCCCTCATGGACCTTTCCCTGATGCACCTTTCCCTGATGCACCTTTGCACTATCCCTTATGCACCTTTCCTGGATGCACCTTTGCACTTTCCCTGATGCACCTTTGCACTTTCCCTTATGCACCTTTGCACTTCCCTGATGCACCTTTGCACTTCCCTGATGCACCTTTCTTTGGTGCACATTTGCACTTCCCCTTATGCACCTTTGCACTTCCCTGATGTACCTTTCCCGTTGTGCATAGAGACACCCTGATAATTATTATAAATCTCGGACATATAATAATTCCATCCTTATCAGAATGAGCATTGTGGGTAATGATAAACAACCGTCTGGATTTGACAATCTGTCTGCAAAACACCCAACAAACATTGCAATTATTAAACTTTATCATTTAATTAAATCATTTGATAGTGCATGCTCATTGTTTGCAAATCTATTGAAGACACATTTTCTGGTAACCATATAAGTCATTTGTAGCATTCAATATAAGTTACTCATAGAGATATATTAAAATACAGCATTTATGATTCAATGAAAATCTGTGCCTAAGACCAGACGCAAGTGGAGTCTAGGGGTGGGGGGGGGGGGGGGGGGGGGGGTTGGTAGCAATGGCAAGGATATGATGTTAGCTGGTAAAAATTGCTCCTTATGACTGTTTTTTTTCTTCAGTTTATCATACTGTTTTGTTTATTTTTTATGTGAATTCACCAGGAATTATGCCTTCAAGTTTTATAGGTAAATTTGGCCTGCATTGCATACTTAAAAGAAATGATAATAAAATCTTGTAAATTAAATCACATTCTTTGTTTTCATATTGCAGTTGCGGATCACAGTATGGTCTCTAATAACAAAGTCAGTGTCATATATTAAACATCCTAAACAATGCCAAAAAGGTTAGTGCTCATGATAAAGCAAACATATTCTATATGTTTAACCCTTTGAGTGCCAGGGGCCGATCTAATCAGCCCTAAACCTACACAATAAGTCTGTTAAAGAATATAATAAAATATATTAAAATTGTAAAAAATTGTAAAAAAAAAAGAATAAAAAAAAAGAAGAAGATTGTTAGGCCAATGCATTCTCTTATATATGCGAGGCGACCTATGGTCGACTCGCATATATAAGAGAATGCATTGGCACAGGGTATATGGGTTGATACAAAAATCGACCTGGCACTCAAAGGGGGGTTAATTAACCCTTCCATGACTGGAGCTTCTTGAAATTTTGCGAAAACCCTGTGCCAATGCATTCTCTTATATATGTGAAGCTCCCTATGGATTAAAGATCCTGTTCCAGTGCATTCTCTTATATACAGCTCTGGGAATAAGCCTAGGCAATGCCTAGGTAAAAGCAGAGGCAATGTTCCCAAAAATAACTAAGAATTTATAGATGGCATTAATTTGAGTGAATTAGATTGAAACATACAATATTGACTACAATTTCTTTGATAACTAATCATAATCAATTGTCGAGGTAAATCTGTTTTTGCCTAGGCCGATTTCTTTTATGTAGGCAAAAATATTGCCTAGGCATCTTTTCCTTAATTCCCAGGGTTTATATATATAGGTTTCACCCTGCTTAAATGGACAAGTCTGCATTCCAACATTTGTATTCATTGGGCTGGTTGTTCATTGTAAAAGTTATTACAAATGGCTGCTCACAATTTTCCAACTAACATTCTGCTAACATTCTTGAAGCAATGTTGCTCTCAATTAAATAGTCAATCGAGCCTTTTACCAAGCCTTGAAATAGTGTATCTGTCATTTGTAGAATGAGGTCCCCAGAGGGTGAATTTAGTGATGCTACCCCGCATAGCGGGCTAGCATCACCAAATTCACCCTATGGGAACCTCATTCTGCTGAGGTGTAAGCAGAATGAAGTCCCCAGAGGGTGAATTTGATGATGCTAGCCCACCATGCGGGGTAGCATCACTAAATTCACCCTCTGGGGACCTCATTCTGCAAATGACAGATACACTATTTCAAGGCTTGCCTTTTGCTATAGTTCAGATCATGTACTTATTACGGCAGAATGTTCCTCCCCAAATTTCCCTTTAAAAATATGACTAAAATCATCTTTTTGACATTTTTATTGTTATATAATATGTTTGATGTGGTCTTCAGATAGCATATACAGTAATGCCCTAAATAATCGACCCTTAGCCACAGCATAATTATGGGTAACTTTTCAGGATTTAGTTGGAAATATGGCTTGTTGCCATTAATCGTAAAGCTCTCCCCAAGAGATTACTTAGGGCATTACTGTATTCCTTCAGGTGGTGTGCTACATGTAGCTTAACAATTAAATAGTTTTATCTACAGGTCCATTTAAACATTCCATACAAGCCTGAGTTAGTGTGCCTGTCATTTGCAAAATGAGGTCCCCAGAGGGTGAATTTAGTGATGCTATCCCACATAGCAGGCTAGCATCACTAAATTCACCCTCTGTGGACCTCATTCTGCTTAGGCCTTATCTTCTCTGGAAAGTTTCTTTATTATCAAATTTCTATGGAAACTTATTCACATAGATTCTATTTCTTTTTTTTTAGTTTAGTTTCTCTGTATCCCCAAATTGGCAGACGACACATTGCATATTTGAGGTTCCCAATGGGTGTACATCACAATATTCACCATTTGGGAACTTCAATCTGAGTCTATGTCTCCCATAGCAGATGAGGCCATACAGAATGAGGTCCCAGAGGGTGAATTTAGTGATGCTAGCTCGCTATGCGGGATAGCATCACTAAATTCACCCTCTGGGGACCTCATTCTGCAAATGATAGGCAGACTAAACTCAGTTCTCCCACTACATTTACCAAATTTCTTTTTCTTTTGCCAGAGCTTTTAAATTTTTTATTTTACACAGGCATTGCATTCAGTAATGGTGGTAAATACATGGCAGTCGCAGAGCGGCGAGAGTGCAAGGATCACATCAGTGTCTTTGAATGTGATACATGGAATATGGTCAAGGTATGGAGATAAGTTCACATCTGTCCTTCTTATAAATGTAGAAAGTAAAGACACACATATTGTTTGCAAATTAAAATTTTAAAGAAATAAGAGTTATATATCATTGGAAAGATCATTCAACTGTGAGAAGATTCATTATTGTGGCGTTCCGGGGGAGGTGTACCTATATATAAATGCAAGCCTTGAAATAGGGTGTCTGGGAACCTCATTCTGCAAATGACAGACACCCTATTTCAAGGCTTGTATATAAATGTACTAAATAGGCCGAGCGGAAACCTGACATAAATATACCCCAATGCCACACGTGAAACTAACAGTTTCCCAATTTACAAGTGGTAGCGTTATAGTTATACTGAGAAAGTGCAATCACCAAGATTGCAAGTTGTGCATACTCTATAATAGTAGCGTGGCATGATATTCTTCTGTCGCCAGGATGCGTATGGAAATACTGCTGAATTATGCTTGGAAATGAGCTCGATTGTCATGAAAACCATTGGAATGCCCTTGCATCATTGTTGACAAAGTGACATAAGTTGCTATGCCAAGAGAGAATGTTGAAAGCCAGCGACTTTGGCGGTTGGTCGTATTTATACCCTGCCAACTGGAAATGAGGCCGTTAAAAATAGCAATCTGTGAAATAAAACTGATCAAACTGATGAAATAGTACGAATATGACAAATAGATTTACGATATAAATCGCGATGAACATTACGAAAGTAAAATTACGTAAAATAGGGCGAACATAGAATGTAATTAGAAAGATTTTATAATTAGTTAACCCTCTCACACTACATTAATTTCAGAATAAACTGAAATTGAGTCCTTTTTGACTGACAATGACACTTTTTTCTGACTGGATATCAAATTTATGAAAATAGCTTATATTGGCATGATTATTTATTATTCCTTTCTCAACACCTCAGCGGAGTGTTTCAAATAACTTTACTGCTATTAGGATTTTAATTAATTCAGATATTATGTGATTTGAATCAGTCAATTTTGTATTCCCAAAACAGGACTTGGACCCCTTTTTATTAACATTTAATTTTTGACAATTTTGCTTGGTGTTTGTTTATTAGCTAGAGAAATAACAGGTGCAAAAAATATGCTTTCTATATTTCTTATTTTATTTTTATCCACCAGAACTATGAGCCAGAGACAAATGACCTGTGTGGCCTTGAATGGTCCCCTGATGGTCGGACTCTCGCAGTCTGGGATTCTCCTCTCGAAGTAAGTTATCAGCGAACAGGTTTTAATAAACCCAAATGTAACGGCATGTGCTGATTCCAGTACACATGTATTTAATCCTTTCTATTTCTTTGATTTCATTGATGAGTAGTTATCCCTTAGGAAATGTTCAGATAATATGTTCAACAAATGACCATTCATTTTTGATTGCTCAACTCCAACTTCTAAAACATCAACAGATCTGGTCCTAGTCTTCACTAACTACAGTAATGCCCAAAATAATCGACTCCTTAACCACAGCAGAATTATGGGTAATTTTTCAGGATTTAGTCGGAAATATGGCTTGTTGCCATTCATTGGAAAGCTCTCACTGGGATTATTTAGAGCATTACTGTATAAACCAACAAATGTTTGTCAATATTTCATCGATACTTAGAATACCATGGCACACACAATTGTCAGTGTTGATAGATCGTATTTGTCACATGTAGCCTGATTGACTCATATGACAGACTGATCTTAAGGCTATCACAATAATATTTAAAATGCTCTTATCATCACATGTATTCTGGTCAAACATGTGAAAGACTAAACGTCACATGTCATCTGATGCAACTCATATGACAGACTGATCTTAACGCTCTTAACAAAATATATAAAGTCTGTTTATATCATCGCATGTAGTCTGGTCAAACATGTGACAGACTAATCTTTGCTCACTAAAATTGTTAAAGTGTCGTTAACGTTGCATGTCATCTGATACAATTAATTTTACGGACTTAACTTTGCAGACTAACTAAAATTATTAAAATGCTGTTATCGTCAAGTCATGATCTGATACAACTTATCATAGTTTAGTATCACACATTTGGCAGATCAAACTTAAATCTCTTACCAAAATTATTTGAATGCTTTTATCATCACACATAGTCCTGTTAAACATGGGATAGACTAATATTTGCACACTAAAATTGTTAAAGTGCCGTTAACTTCGCATGTCATCTGATACAATTCAATTGACGCACTGAACTTTTCAGACTAACTAAAATTATAAAAATGCCATTATCGTCAGTATAATCTGATATTACATACAGACTGAAATTTTAAGAATCACAAATTTTTTAAAGTGGCATTAACGTCACATGTCATTTGAGACAACTCATATGTCGTCATTGTCACATGTTGTCTTATCACACAAAATTATTAAAGTGCTGTTATCCTATGTAATATGGATAAACTTGTGACAGTCTGAACTTTGAGAAGTCACCAAAGTGATGTTAACATCACATGAAGTCTGCCAAACACATATGACACTATGAACGCTGCTCACGCACCAAAGTTACTAAAGTACCGTTAACACATCTCACACCCACCTGACATTTTCTTAATGAATAGAATTGTTTACATTTCTTATTACACAAAATCTGCCGTGTTTACCCACAAACAGTTAGACAGATTCGTTTTTATTGCCGTTACATAATGCGCTCCAGAGGGACGGGGACAAGTTGACATTTTGTTAACAACAGCTAAACACTATCTCCCCATCTGGGTGTTGGACCAATGAGAACAGCTTAGAGCTGATGAGCCCCCGAGTAGATATGTTAAGTGGTTAATAGATGTCCAGCCGCCATGAATAATCTCCCTGTATCAACCTCCAGGCAAATTGTCACCAAAGCTTTACTCCTTTCATCTTGAAGTTCCTAACAGGTTTCTAACAATTTCTTAAATAGTTTTGTTCATTCTCACCTAATTATCAAAACTTTGCTCATTGCTATATTTGTCAAAATTGACTTTTTACCTTCTTATAATAGACCAAGAAAGGAAGAGATTGGAACAGTTATTCTCATATAAATTTGTCAAAATCAGTGATTTTTGTGATCAGCTTATAAACTTAAGTATGGAAAATTGGGTTTTAAATCTCATTTAGTACTCCTTGGGGACCACTTTTATGGTATAATCAATTGAAAGACACTGCAGCTGATATTTGGTATATGAATTTTCATTCTCAGACTTGACCTTATACGATGATAAATTATCAACAATATTATTGTATTACTATTTACATCTAAGATCATCTCTTGACAATGTATGTAATTCTTCCTAAGAAATTGAGTAGATAAAAAAAAATACTTTGGCAAAATTTTAGAATTTTTTAATTTACTCACGATCTGAAAATAAAAAATGATTGCAATATGTGAATCTTTTTTAAGAAGATGAAAAATATACCAATTTTTATGTTTACCCATACCATAGTATGGTAAACATAGTGTCATTGTCCGGATTGACCACTCGTCGTTAGTCCGTCCATCGTCTGTCTGTCTGTAGACACTTTATGCATGGTGCAATAACTGAAATATTTTCTATCTGATCGGAACCAAATTTGGTTTGTGAGTTTCTCAGCCCAAAATACAGATCGAGTTTGAATATGAGTTTGATCCGAGTTTTTTATACGGAGTTATGACCCTTAAATTCCAATAATTTGTGTTATGTACATTGTCTATAATAGTACATAACAGTATATTCTATAATTCAACATCAAAACTCTCATTTATGATTCCGATCAGAGTAATTTGCTATCGCCAATGGATGGGTTAACATCTGCCGGTCATGATCGGCCTCTCGATTAATTTAACAAAAAGTTTAAGTTGAAGGAAATGTCGTAATCTAACTACTTAAACACAGCAATAAACCTAATATTTGTACACCCCCGCTATATCTATTACAGTTTACCCCCTCCCCAATTCTAACACATGAATTTCAGAAAAAATTTATGTTATCATTATTCATCTTGTTAGAGGCATATGACTCATTTGTAAGAACTGTAATAAAACTATATTAATTGTTAACGTTAACCCTCAGGGTGCCTTTAT
This sequence comes from Siphonodentalium dalli, assembly GCA_032622095.1. NCBI lineage: Eukaryota > Metazoa > Mollusca > Scaphopoda > Gadilida > Siphonodentaliidae > Siphonodentalium > Siphonodentalium dalli. The sequence goes on from CP136064.1 coordinate 257,225,417, forward strand.
TCCGACCACATCTCTCCAAATCACTCTTCTATCATCTATCCCCTACTGTACTATGATGACTAACTTACTATTGTATTGTAATATTTACCTTCAAAGAAAATATTGAAGCATTAAGAGCAGATCAAAGGATCTTCAAAAAGTTTATTAAGGTACCACACTGAACTAGTCACCTTAGACGGCCTATCACCGATGATGTCATATCCCGAGGGCAGTACTTTGGTGGAACATTCTATAACTTATCAATTGCCATGAATTTTGCAAAATCATTCTCAGATTTTATATTCACCATTGATCATGCAAGATTGAAGTTTCTGACCTTTTAAGAGTAAACAGAAAAATGATTTTTATTAATTTTGTAAATAATGAATATTTTAATTTAAAAAATCTGCACGAACACAGCAATAAACCTTTAATATTTATTAATATGTAAACCTCTGCTATCAATATTGGTATAATAACTCTCCCACCTATAATTCCCCCTCCACCCTCCCCTGTCCCATTGCTAACACATGAATCTCTTAACCCTTTCGTGACAAGAGCTGCGCTTGTGCATCATTTAAAATCCTGTGCCAATGCATTCTCTTATATATGGGCTCTTTCACGTTAAAGGTTGACCACAGGTGGCCAAATAGGGTGAAAAAATATTGTTTTTCAAATTACTTTTTCTTTGTTAATTAATGTTAGGAACATCGTACTGGATCGTAAACTAAAGTTTCAGAGCAGGAGCAAGTGTATTTTAATTTTTCATGCTTGGTCTATGCAGGATTCCCTCAAAATTGAAAATTCTGAACATCTAATTTCTAATGTCTGAATTTTTAATATTATGCATCTGTTTCCAGAACAACATCACATGACATTGAGCATTGAACAATCAGAGAACATATATGTCAAAATTACCGAAAATATCTTTCAATTTTGATATTTTTTTAATTTATATGTAAATTATGAACTCTTCATATTCATATTCCCTAATGGGTATTCTCTGATAATTGAAAGATGCTTTAGTTGTGTAAAGATTTTACTTCTCAATTTGAAGTGCATGCTTCAATGATTGTCATATGAAAACATTTTTGAAATCGGACAAAAATTTACTCAACAGGAGCATTATTAAAAATCGCCAATTTCCAGACTTTTTCTCGGAGAGGACACCCTTTTTTAACATTCATTCACTTGTAGACATCAGAGTCTTGTAACTCGATCATAGAAATATATTTTAGAGAACTTGAATAGACCTGTCAAACTGAGAAATGTGAAGATAAACATATTGAGACAATTGGAAACATGGCTCGACAAATGATAAGTTGGGGCAAAGTCCGTTATCCCTTAACCGGTTGTTATGTGTGCCCATACATGTACCATATTATGGTACACATAGTGTCGACGTCAGGTTTTACCACTCGTCGTTCGTCCATCCGTCTGTCTGTTCATCCATCCGTCTGTCTGTTCATCCATCCGTCTGTCTGTTCATCAGTAGATACTTTACACATGGTGTGATAACTCAAACATTTTCTATCCGATCGGAACCGAATTTTGCATATGAGTTTCTCAGCCCAAAATACAGATCAAGTTCGAATATGGGTTTGATCCAATTTTTTTATGGGATTATGGCCCTCTTTCGACTTAGAATCTATGCATGCTGCGATGACTCATACATTTTTTATCCTATCAGAACCAAATTTTATATGTGAGTTTCTCAGCCAAAAATACAGATCAAGTTCGAATATGGGTTTGCTCCGATTTTTTTTACTGGAGTTATGGCACTTTTTCGACTTAGAATTATCCATCTTTGAGGTTTCCTGATTAATACAGGCTTTACTGTGAATATAAGAGACAAGAGACACCTGCAGACATGTGAATTATTGAAATAGAGTTATTTTTACATGTGGCTGTCATATGTTAGCCCTATTATAATTTTTACCCCATTCGTGACTGATTGGACTCTCCCATTCAGTTCCAAAGTATAAATTGGAATAGTCCATTTTTCATTTGTAGGGATGTTTTCAGCAAATGAGCAGACAGAGAGAACCCCATTTAGTAGCACAGCCAATATTTTAAATAATTAAAAACTCTTTTGCAGTCTCACTGGGCGGATTTACATAATACTTGGTATGGAGCATTGCCATAAGACAGTTTATAATTTGTTTATGGTTCATGGTTGAGTGAATTGTAGGGGACACCGATGGGTGAGAAGATTAACATTGAGGTCTATTGGGTGGTCATGCATTTCATGTCGAGAACAGAAACCAATGCCTTTTTATGTATAAAACAAATCTATTGAGAGCTATATAACGTTTAGAAAAGGGCTATCTTCAGTTTATCATGTCAGGGGCTTCAGGGGGTCCTAGACAGGAGGCAACAAAAGCGTCGGGTAACTCTAAATAAAATAAGTACTTCAGAAATCTTTTTAATCAGTCCAAGAAGGCAGATTATGTTGTTAATACTTGGTGTGGATTATTGCCATGAATGATAAACCATAGTTTTCAATTTGTTCATACTGTCATGGTTGATTGAATTTTAGAACCACCAAGCGCCTAGAAGATTAACATTGAATATTATTGATTTTATTGTCCAAGCTACTTGTAAAACATTTTAATGTGTGAAATCATTCTATTGATGGCTATATATTGTCTTTTATATGAACTGTGGTAATCTGTTTCGAGGGGTCATAGGGGCAGTATCCTCATCATATTATGGCTGTATAAACACTATATGGATAATACTTTGTATGGTCTAAACTATTTTTTTGAGAGCTACTGTATACTGACCACCAGGGTATGAACTGTTTAATTTATCTCAGGTTATGGGTCCTTGGGTATTCCAATGTTATTACATGTATATGCCTATCAATGTCAAAGTGAACTACTAGTGCAAAATTGGCACTAGGAGCCATAAATTCCAATAATTTGAGAATTTGTGTTAGTATGTACATTCGTCTGTACTAATTTAGTACACAACAGTGTATAATTATCAATAATTCAACATCAAAACTCTAGATTATGATTCTGATCAAGGCTATTTACTATCGCCGAGGGATGGGTTAAACATTTGCCAATTGTGATCGGCCTCTCATTAATAATCAGCGATTTGTATAAATACGATTATTTTAATACATGTACTCGTACTAAATATCACTTCTATACTATATATACATTGTTTACAATGCTAAATTCATCCAGTTTAAATGTAACAATGTATAGTATTCTCGGAGAAGACAACTTTAATTTCAGTTTTGTATGTCTTAGTCTTGTTTTCGTTTTCTCTGAGAAAAATAACATAAATAACACATTGATTATTCCTTTAAGGTTGCAAGTAAGTGCAGATACTATGTAAATGTTAAAAAATGTGTCCTCTCCGATAATTCAAGACAATTATATTTAAATATTGAGAAACACATGTTTTATGAACAACACTTCCATCAAACCACTTGTTATCACTGACATGATTATCAATAATCAAGATTTTCTTCAGAATGACAATTTGTTCAGACAATGGCAGTTGAGCAGACATGAATTGCCTCATTGGAAATAAATGAAATAACACATTAGTAGCTGAAACTGGGCACAGTATGTTACATATACTGTATTTTAACGTATTACATTATTCCTACACCCCATTCTCATTAACAGAATGATTATAGTTTAATATAACCAATGTCTTCCAGAAAATTTCTGGGTTTCATGCTTGAATTCTCGGAGAGGACATTTTTTTTAACATTTAATTAGCTGCTGTACCAAATTGGGATGGTTCAGCCCACCAATTAAAGTTTATGCGATCTCAGTACCAGTGAGAGGTTACCCACAATACAAAATGATTTTCTCATTTCATTAGTATTAGCAGTTGACAAAGATTCTCGGAGAGGACAGATTTTAACGGAATTTCTGTGCACATATTTTGAAGAATTGAATATAATTTAAATAGACTAATGCACAGAAAAAGATATTTACCTGTAATCTTCTATACCATGCACTGTCCAAATGAACTATATTCCTGATTCATGGTTATTGTAAATTGTGTTTATGAAAAGCTTAATTTTAGATTAACATGTTATAAATCATTTAACGGAAATTCTCCTATAACCTTTAAATTCAAATATCTTCAATCTGAATGCATGATATCACTTGAAATTTTCACCACAAGATCAACCAGACATAAGCTAAAGGTTAAATGAGGACATTTTTGGCAAACCCATAAATACAAATAAATATAAGGAAAACTAAATCATCACAGCAATGGTTGGCCACTCAAAATAAGCCAAAATTGGTACCCATCGCCCTATAATTTTGTTATTTTTTCAAATGTAGTAGTGAAATTTGGTCTGCAGTTTGGGCTGTGTGTCAGCACTATATAAATATTATTCAGACACTCCAAACATAATGACAAATGCATCATTTTCCCTCATATCCGAAAAATTAATTTTGTCAACCTTTAACGTGAAAGAACCCATATGCGAGTCTCCCATAGGGAGCCTCGCATATCTGACAGAATGCACTGGCTCACTAGGTCAAGGTGAATATTGTTAGACCAATGTTTTCTCTTATATATGCAAGGCTCCATATTGGAGACTCGCATATATAAGAGAATGCATTGGGACAGGGTTTTCACAAAATTTCAGGAAACTCCCATCATGGAAGGGTTAATATTGGTACACCTCTGCTGTCTCCATTATGGGTGTACCCCTCCCATATTTTAACCCTTTACCCAACAAACCGGCCAAAACCGGCCAAATAAAGCTTCAACAGCCTCAAATATCTTCGGTCTGTCTCAATAGAACCATACAAATATGGATATCATTGGAACCGGCTCCTTGACCACATTGTGATAGTTACAGTTATGCCCTGTGCCAATGCATTCTCTTATATATGCGAGTCGACCATAGGTTGCCTCGCATATATAAGAGAATGCATTGGCCTAAAAAAAATCTTTTTTTAACACTTTTTACCATTTTTTCTTACATTCTTTAACAATTTTATAATTTTGAATGTGTTAAGCCAATGCATTCTCTTATATATGCGAGGCGACCTATGGTCGACTCGCATATATAAGAGAATGCATTGGCACAGGGCCGTTCTGTTGGGTAAAGGGTTAACACATGAATTTCAGAAATATTTTTATCTTTCTTCATCTTGTAAGAGCCATATGACTCATTTGTAAGAACCATAATAAAGATATAAAAAATGTTGATGTTAACCCTCAGGGTGCCTTTATTCCGACCACATCTCTCCAAATCACTTCTTCTATCATCTGTTCTCTACTGTACTATGATGACTAACTTACTATTGTATTGTAATATTTACTTCTAAGAATATATTGAAGCATTAAGACCAGATCAAAGGATCTTCAAAAGTTTATTAAGGTACCACACTGAACTAGTCACCTTAGACGGCCTATCACCAATGATGTCATACCCCGAGGGCGGGGCTGGAGCATCTGATTCGTGAACCGTGACGTTGTAGAATCACCAGCAAGCATGTGTCCTATTGTTGCTGGGTCTGATTTCTTCAGGCTAGCCTGTTTATTTTAATTAAAATGACCCCTGATAACAATAATTGATGAGGGGATTCCCTTAGAAGTGATTCAAACACAGGTATGTGTCAAGCACGTATCACGAGTCACACTTTTCATGCCCCGGGCTTACATGGTCGGTGTCAAACCTAAATCCTTTTAGCCTTATACAACAATAAAGTTATCTCGTATATCCAGTCGTCACTGCGAACATTGACCAGATTAACTGTAAAATAAAAATGGCTACAATTGTGCTGCAGTAATATGCCATTGCCCGCCATATTTAACCCTTTACCCAACAAACCGGCCAAAACCGGCCAAATAAAGCTTCAACAGCCTAAAATATCTTCGGTCTGTCTCAATAGAACCATACAAATATGGATATCATTGGAACCGGCTCCTTGACCACATTGTGATAGTTACAGTTATGCCCTGTGCCAATGCATTCTCTTATATATGCGAGTCGACCATAGGTCGCCTCGCATATATAAGAGAATGCATTGGCCTAAAAAAAATCTTTTTTTAACACTTTTTACCATTTTTTCTTACATTCTTTAACAATTTTATAATTTTTAATGTGTTAAGCCAATGCATTCTCTTATATATGCGAGGCGACCTATGGTCGACTCGCATATATAAGAGAATGCATTGGCACAGGGCCCTTCTGTTGGGTAAAGGGTTAACTTCTAAATTCTATGGTCAAACTTTTATGATATAGTTCTATGAATTTATTAAATTGAACATGACCTCAACCAAACTGAAAAAAATTGAAACTTGGGGTTTGAAAATAGAGGCACAATTTCCATGCCTTGGGCTAACTTGATCCGTGTCAAACCTAAATCCTTTTACAACATTAAAGTTATCTTGTATCTGCTCATCCACTGTGAACTTTGACTAGATTAACTGTGCAATGAAAATGGCTGACAAGCCATCATTGTCTGAAGTAATATGCTCACGCTTACCATATTTAAAGGGGTACTGTACACTAAATCCAGACATTTATATATATGCAACAAATAATTTTGCACGAATCCATAGCTCAAATTCATTCATTTGTTGCATACAGTAATACCCAAAATAATTGACTCCTTAACCACAGCAGAATTATGGGTAACTTTCAGGATTTAGTTGGAAATATGGCTTGTTGCCATTCATTGGAAAGCTCTCACAGAGAGCTGAAACAGGCTCCCTGCTTCCTGTGGCCCCTGCACAAAGGGGCCTGCTTCGCGCACACAAAAGACATATAACCTACTCTTACATATATTTTGATCATTTTATTATGCTACTTTAATATATCCTTGGGCAAATATTGAACCTAAATATTGACATTTGTTCATATTGGACTTATTTGGTTCTGATTTAAGCCCATAGTGGACTTATACCCATTATTCTGTTGGATGGTGTGGGTTACAGTATAAAGAGCGTACATCTGGTACTGAAATAGGCACATAGTGAGCGTATTTGTTTTTTTGTTATTTATTTATTTAAATTTTTTTAATCATAATTTTGAAAAACTAACGCCGATATAACCTCCACCAGGGTAGCCCAAGTTACCATACCAAATTGGTCTGGGAGAAAAATGTGAACAGACAGATGGACAAACAGCCGGACAGACAGACAGATCCTACTCTTTTATATATATATTAGTCAAGATGAATATGACCTCAATTTGGACTGACCTTCTGAACAATTGGAGTTTTATATTTAAAGGGGGACTGTACCCTAAATCCGGTCATTTATGGGACCATCTCCTTTTATACTCAAGTCATAAATGCATTTTCATTATAATTGCCATGTTGTTTGCATCATTCATAGAGCACATGAGTGTATTTTACACTAATCCATGGCTCAAATTCATTCATTTGGTGCATATATTCTGTTGAGTATAAAAGGAGAACATCCCATAAATGGCCGGATTTAGTACAGTACGCCATTAATCCACAGTCAAATGGGCCTGCTAAAAATGGATGACTGAAAAATCTGAAACTTGGGGTGTGAAATTGGCTGCACTTTCGGTGCCTCGGGCTTATTTGATTGTCGGTGTCAAGCCTAATCCTTTTAGCCTTATATAATAATTAGTTATCTCGCATATTGTATCATTTACTGCAGACTTTGACTAGACTAACTGTATAATAAAATAGACTGATAATCCAGCATTGTGTTGAGGTAAAATGCTGATTTTATCTTGTAAATTATATATCTCTATTAAATAATATCATAAAATAAATATTTCACAATAATGTCATGGCTTTAAATTTTGAAGTTTGAAAACTTGATGTACCAGTTGGAAAGTTCTAACCCAAGTGGGTGCAAATGTGATTTTGTGAAACTGGGAGTTTGCTCTGGTTCAAAGGTGGACACCATACCCCCCCCCCCCCCCCCCCCCCATCAAAGACCCTCTAACCACATCCCTGCCCAAAGAAATTCCACGGTCCCATACGATAAAATAAAAAGCATTTAGATTACTTAGGCTTGGAAATTTTAATAGCGTGTCTGTCATTTGCAGAATGAGGTCCCCAGAGCGTGAATTTAGTGATGCTATCCTGCATAGCAGGCTAGCATCACCAAATTCACCCTCTGGAGACCTCATTCTGCTTATGCCTCATCTTCTGGAAGTATCTATAGTCTCAAATTAACGTTTAGTTACATTTTCCCTTCTGGGAAGTTTCTATATCCCCTAATTTGTAGCAGATAAAATGCATAATCGAGGTGCCCAATGGGTAAACATCACCAACTTCGACTGGGGAACTTCAATCTGATCCTAGGTCTATCATAGCAGTTGAGGGCCTAAGCAGAATGAGGTTCCCAGAGGGTGAATTTAGTGATGCTAGCCCACTGTGCGGGATAACGTCACTAAATTCACCCTCTGGGGACCTCATTCTGCAAATGACAGACACGATATTTGCAGGCTTGCCCATGATTGCACTTCAAAACACATGAAACATTTGAGAAATGAATGTAGATTTTGTTGAGTTCCGTGTAATATGGGTGAAAGTTGTCTGAGGATCGTGAAGTTTCAGCGATGAGAGTACTGGAATAAGTGTATATAGGTTTATTGGTTAATCGATGCGGTGTTATGGCCTTGCACCATTGAACACTACCTTTTGAATTACATGTAAAATTAATCATTTGTATGTAGAATCAATGTAATATCGGTTAATAACAGTGCTTATCTATAGTATTGGAATAATTCATATGAATTTAACAGGCCGATCATTCATGCAGTAAATGTTACTGTGAAAATGAATCAAGCTTCAATCGATAGATGATTTGAGTTCAAGGATGTCACATTAAAACACGCTCTATTACAGCGTTAAACATCAGTTTAATGTTCTTTTATGATTATCAGGGGCGCTGCAAGCAACCATAGGAGGGGATCTGATTCCAGATGGCTGCAAGCCATTTTAGTCATATGTAAAGATTAAATGCCTGAAAGTCACCATTTTGCTACTCCAACATCATTTTTAAGCAACAAACTCATATTTAGCTTTCAGAATTTACCCAGTAAATAATTCACTCTTGGGGTAATATAACAGTTAAATTTTGTTGATAAATAATGTGTTTCTTGTCATGGAACTCAAGCGGGTAGTTCATACCCATTGGTTGCTCTTGGTGGTGGGTAAGAGGGGAAGCTATCACCCCTCTACCCCCACTAATCCAACGCCTCTGATTATTGTCAGCTAATTAAGATAGGACTTAAAATGAATGTCAACAAAAATTTTGTAGCTGAAGATAATTTGTGAAGTAGATGGGAGAAACCACACGTTTGCAGCCTTATTCTAATATTTTATGCTTTTTATGAAAAACGAGGGTTTGTGTCTTGTGGGGAAATTTTTTGCATTAACTTTTACAGCATAAGCTTTTAGAATCAGAATGAAATAGGACCTAAAATAAATATGCCATGATACTGTAAGAAAGTAGGAAGGGGACCCACCCCCCCCCCCCATATGTCCTACAGTAATGCCCTAAGTAATCGACTCCTTAACCACAGCAAAATTATGGGTAACTTTTCAGGATTTAGTTGGAAATATGGCTTGTTGTCATTCATCGGAAAGCTCTCACTGATGCAACAAGCCATATTTCCGACTAAATCCTGAAAAGTTACCCATAATTCTGCTGTGGTTAAGGAGTCAATTACTTTAGGCATTACTGTATTCAAAATTTTGATGGTTTTTACTATTATTTTGGTGATTCTTTTTTATGATAATTAAGTGTTTTTATGGACATTTATCAATTATTTCATTACATTTTAAGGTTCAGAATTTTTCTGACACCCGTGTAACAAACAACAGTTGAGTTGTGCTTTGAATCTGCATCTTAATGAGTCCTCTACTCTACTCCAGAATCTCAGGCTGAGGACAGGGATAATTTGTAGATATTTATGACATGATAAGGATGTTAACAGCTTGATTATATGTGGTTACTTTATAGCTACAATCCTCACTGTATAAATCATTGCTTATCAAAGGGGCTCTAACATACCCCCAAGCTACACCCCTCATAATTACTCGAAATTTTAACACCAAAGAAAGTCATTAAACTCTCTCAGATTGTGGACTTCAGAATTCAAAGAACTTAAATTGTGCCCATTGCAATTTTAACAATTTCATTCATATTCGTATCGTTTATTGTGCAGCCTGTCCGAGTATAATTTGTCTATAAAAATTTGGCTATTATTTCCAATAACTTTTGAAGTGAATTTGTTTTCTTTTCTTGAATTTTGAAAGAAAGTTTAAATTAGTTGTGAATTGTGTGATCTTTTATTGGTTGTACAATGCTTATGTGCTTCTTTATTTACCTATTCAAAAATGCATTCAATGTTAAATAATTTTGTCATTAGTTTGATTTCATGAATATTTTATAAGCATATTAGTACCAAATTTTTGTCCACGTGAATGCCTCCTGCACATTTGCGTCATGTATTGATGGGCGTCATTGTGTCGGCGTCTGTTTGATCCCTTTATTAGGGATTTATGGGATTATTACACCAAATGCCGAAATCAATACGTGTGATCAAATTAATGATGCTGAACATCGGCGGACAGCGCATGATCCATTGGACGGCTGCACGCTATGATTTTGTATTTAGCGGACCGTCTAAACATCTTTATTCTTTGTAGTTTTGGTTTATGTGTCATATGCCTTGGTTTAGGTATTTCAAATTAATTGTATGTGATTGTTTTGTGGGAATAGCATTAGATCTAGTCATCGGAAAACAACAGCTCAGGAATGAGGGGTTTAAGCTCCAATATGAAGAAATATTAGTAGATACTACAATATACATGTATCAAGGTATGGAATCATCAAAAATGAATGATTCATCAAAAACATTATAATGATTATCTGGGTAGTATTATGTCCATAGAGAGGTTTTGAAAACTTACAATGACTTGGCCCAACATCTGGTTATGAGTGGAAGTTATCAAAGTTAATTTCAGCCCTGTAGGTACAAGCCTTGAAATAGTGTGTCTGTCATTTGCAGAATGAGGTCCCCAGAGGGTGAAGTTAGTGATGCTACCCCGCATAGCGGGCTAGCATCACCAAATTCACCCTCTGGGGACCTCATTCTGCTTACACCTCAGCAGAATGAGGTTCCCAGAGGGTGAATTTGGTGATGCTAGCCCACTATGCGGGTTAGCATCACTAAATTCACCCTCTTGGGACCTCATTCTGCAAATGACAGACACGCTATTTCAAGGCTTGTGTAGGTAATAACCAACTCTGCTGAATAAAACCAAATGTTGATCAAGTTTGGCTCTTGGCTAATCATTAGTGACCAAATGTTTTAATCTTATGGGGGTTATACATCTGAATTGTATACTTGTCCATCAATTCTATATCAATTCAAATATTATAAATCAATGGAATGCCTTCCTTGTGATTGAAATAGTCTTTTTGAATTTTAGTGAATGTTGCAATCCAGGAAACAGAAAATATTCCTATAATTATAAACATTTATTTATTTAATCCCCAAATATAATGTGAAATTACATGATGTGAAGTAGCATATATATGAGAGAAATCTAAGCAAGAAGAAGAGGATTTAACCTTTCCATGAACAGATCTTCCTGAAGTTTTGCAAAAACCATATGCCAATGCATTCTCTTATATATGCGAGTTTGGCAACAATAAATTGAACTAAAAAAGAAAATCAACGAAACTGTCAAAGTGTGGACAATTTTCAACTATAAATGACGAATAAAAGTGGCAAATATAAGAGAATACATGTACATTGGCCTAACAATATTTACCTTGACCTTGGAAGCCAGTGCATTCTCTTATATGGGAGAATCATATATAAGAGAATACATTGGCCTAACAATATTTACCTTGACCTTGGGAGCCAGTGCATTCTCTTATATGGGAGACTCACATTATATAAGAGTATGCAATGGCACAGAATCTTGAACCCTTTCAGTGCCAAGTCCGATTTTTGTATCAACCCATATACCCTGTGCCAATGCATTCTCTTATATATGCGAGTCGACCATAGGTCGTCTCGCATATATAAGAGAATGCATTGGCCTAACAATTTTTCATCATTTGTTATTATTTTTTACAATTTTTTACAATTTTAATATTTTTTTCTTATATTCTTTAACAGACTTATTTTGTAGGTTTAGTGCCAGGGAATCTTACGTTTTTCATGGGCATCAAACTTATTACTATGAATACTTGGTGATAGTTTTGAGTTATAACATGCCCCTAAGGTTTTATCCAGTTTGTTTTTAAATTCGCCATACCATGCTTAAGCATACCCAAAAAAATTCAACCCCAAAAAAAAGAGAAATTTTTATTTTTTTAGGGCCGATTTTACGGACCATAAATTAGGGCCGATGAGATCGGCCCCTGGCACTGAAAGGGTTAATGCTGCACCAGCACAGCTCCCGTCATGAAATGGTTAAAAGCACTTTGTGTGTGTGTGGAGCATCTCCCTTACAAAATCTCTCTAATTTTTAATAAATTCTTACCTGCATCCGGGGTTGAATGAGTAAGATCTCCCCAACATCGGCGGTAACTTGAACTGGCAGCTCTGTTGGCTTAGTGTGGATACTAAAGAGTTCGCTCTGGTTGAGTTTTGGTTGAAACGGCAGTGTTGTTGATTCATTGCGAATCCTTTGTGTCTTGCTCTGGCTGAGTTTTGGACGGAGGAAGTTGGACGGAAGGAGTTTGTTTTGATTCTGAAATATGAAGAAATTAATGTAATGATTTATACTTAAGCAACACGCCTTTAAATAGTGTGTCTGTCATGTGCAGAATGAGGTCCCCAGAAGGTGAATTTAGTGACGCTATCCCGCACAGCATCACCAAATTCAACCTCTTGGAACCTCATTCTGCATAGGCCTCAACTGCTTTGGGAGACCTACTATCAGATTTAACCCTTTACCCAACAAACGGGCCAAAACCGGCCAAATAAAGCTTCAACAGCCTAAAATATCTTCGGTCTGTCTCAATAGAACCATACAAATATGGATATCATTGGAACCGGCTTCTTGACCACATTGTGATAGTTACAGTTATGCCCTGTGCCAATGCATTCTCTTATATATGCGAGTCGACCATAGGTCGCCTCGCATATATAAGAGAATGCATTGGCCTAAAAAAAATCTTTTAACACTTTTTACCATTTTTTCTTACATTCTTTAACAATTTTATAATTTTTAATGTGTTAAGCCAATGCATTCTCTTATATATGCGAGGCGACCTATGGTCGACTCGCATATATAAGAGAATGCATTGGCACAGGGCCCTTCTGTTGGGTAAAGGGTTAAGACCCCAGTTAAAGTTGGCGATTTTCGCCCCATTAGTCACTTCAATTATGCATTTTATCTTCTGAAAATTATGGGATATAGAAACTTCCCAGAAGGGTAAAAGGTAACTAAAGACATTGTTAATTTAGAACTATAGATACTTCCCAGAAGATGAGGCCTAATCAGCATGAGGTCCCCAGAGGGGGAAATTTATTGATGCCAGCCCACCGTGCATGATAGAAACACTAAATCCAACCTCTGAAGACCTCATTCTGCTAATGACAGACACACTATTTGCAGACTTGAGTCTATTTGATACCAAGAATGTGAAATAGCTAACAAATTCTCATATTAAGTCTTCTATTAGTATCAGTATCCATTGTCAAATTAGCGACATAGTTATTGAAATTGTGGGAATAGTAACATTCATACGTGCAAGGCATTTGGCCCGGAGGCTTTCTTTGGTGCGATAAGTGAATTTTAGATTGCATATCACCAGGTTAATGTTTACTAATACATTGAGAAATTGACAAAGATGTTGATCAGTTTACATATTGACGTCACCTACCATGGTGACGATATAAACATCCTGGAGTCTCCTATTATTCTGTCCAAGATATGCTTAACTCAGATCTCATACATTCTCAAATATTGACCCCACTTTCTTAAATACCAAGATCTTACTTAAAGGCATGCCATCCCTATCATCGGAAATAAATGATGAAATCTTCAGAGCTATGAATACTTTATATTGCATGAAGTTAGCTAAGTGTTCAGCATTTAATACTCAGAGCTGGAAATTTCTATGACTTTGCCAAGTTTTTTTCGAGTATAAGAGATCTATATTCAGGAATTCTGTATATTTATCAACCTATATTGTCCCTACTACGAAACTACGTCTCCATAATTTTTTAGTTTCAAATGAACCATGTTCTTTGAAGGCTAATATTGTTTGCCCTGAAGCTTAAAGAGTTAAAGTCAAAATTTCTGATTATATGGCCCATTAACATAGTAACGATATATCTGGTAACTCTCATTGTCAGATCAAGCAAATTGTTCAAAGCAGTAAATACAATGCTACTTACAGCTAGGTTTATCCCTTTTTGCACAAGTGTCAATTTCAACGAAAAAAGAACATATCACAGGTGTTCGAAATTCTGACAAACAAAATTATAGTTCATTATTTACGATTGGTGTGTGGTCCCAAAACTGCCGACCTCTGACCGAGCTATAAATAATGCACAACACTTCCTTATTCTAAAAGCTCCCTTGCGCACAAAAATATTTTATTGTCCGAACATTAAAAAACCATAAATTCCATCAATGCGGTTTGTGAAATTAAACACCGAAAATTATATGATGCAGTGACACTTATTCTAATTGCAGCCTTTGACCATAAAAAATAAGTAATGTTAAAGAAAAAAAGATTTTTGTGGTAAAACTCATAAGCCGTAGCTGTATCTCATAGAACAGTTTATGAAAAGGTGTAATTTCACATAATTAGCACATGTTTAGTGAATTGTGAGAAACATTTCTTTTCATGGACGCTGTTGCATTGATATAGGGTAATTACGTGTTTGTGGTCCACGCACACAGTAGGTAATATTGACACTTGATGGAACAATGACTGACTTCTCGGCATGATAGAGACATCACACTGTTTTCTGACAACTTGAAATCAGAGGATTCACTGACTGACCAGCATGTGATAGATATCATTAATACTTCCATTGAACAGTTGACATATTTTCTACCATTTGTTTCGATCAGTGTCTTTTATCTACATTTTGTCACGTCCATTGATTGAACATTATTGAAAAGTTGACATTTTTTCGGCCATTTGTTTCGATCAGTGTCTTTATATACATTTTGTCACGTCTATTGATTCAGACACTATTGAAAAGTTGACATTTTTTCGGCCATTTGTTTCAATCAGTGTGTTTTATCTGCATATTGTCACGTCCATTGATTGGGACATTATTGAAAAGTTATTCAATCAGTGTGTTTTATCTACATATTGTCAGGTCCAATGATCGGTACATTATGAGATTGGGAGTTGTTGACATTTGAGAGCCCTTGAGGTGCATTTGAGTGTTCCATGTATCAAAACATTGCATGTCATAGATAAACAATTATACCTAGAGACTGGGCTATGTATATCTAGTTGCATAACTTACGGTATGAGACACTCAGTACTGTGGTTCGTTCAAGTTTCTTTTTATTCATTACCTCAAATCTGACACTTGTCAGCTAATTATGTGATCTTTACAACTCTAATGCATGAATCTGCTAGATCAGAACAATAAGTACTTGATTTTCTCCTTTCATCAACATTTATAGTTGACAGTTGTCCACACTTTGACAGTGTTATTGATTTTCTTTTTTTAGTCCAATTTATTTTTGCCAATTTACCCCATACTTGAAAACACTCATATACTTTGACAGTAATCCGTTTCTTTACTAAATGGATTCTCCCACCCATATAAAAAAGTGTATATTGGAATGGTCTATTAATAATTTGGAGGTGTGTTCAGGATAGATAAGCAGACGACAGACAGAAAAACATGTAATATAAGAGCCGAAGTATTCATGTTCATTGGTGGGAAATGTTTAGATAATATTTTAAGTTCAATTAATTTGTTGTATTTATTATCTGAACATTTCCTAAGGGATAACTACTCATCAATGAGTATTTAGTATAGTAGGGTTACCTGAGAATCAATTTTAATATTTATCTTAACCCTGGGCTGGTGCAGCATTAAAGATCCTGTGCCAGTGCATTCTCTTATATATGCGAGTCTCACATATATAAAAGAATGCATTGGCTTACAAGGTCAAGGTAAATATTATTAGGCCAATGTATTCTCTTATATATGCGATGCTCCCTAAGGGAGACTCACGTATAAGACAATGCACTGGCACAGGGTTTTCGCCATGGAAGGATTAAATACTGAATGTGGTAAAGCGATATTTCAGTTTTAATACTTTTTAAGTTTTCATTGGGCCTTAGATGCAATTGCTTTCAAATATATGTGCAAATTGATAGGCAATGGTCGCTAATTTGTTTTCTCTATGACAAAAAATGAACAATCTATATTTCTGAAAGATTTAGTCTTTCAAAACGATTACTGAAATAATTCATCTCATATCACTGCCTTAACCCTTTACCCAACAAACCGGCCAAAACCGGCCAAATAAAGCTTCAACAGCCTAAAATATCTTCGGTCTGTCTCAATAGAACCATACAAATATGGATATCATTGGAACCGGCTCCTTGACCACATTGTGATAGTTACAGTTATGCCCTGTGCCAATGCATTCTCTTATATATGCGAGTCGACCATAGGTCGCCTCGCATATATAAGAGAATGCATTGGCCTAAAAAAAATCTTTTTTTTAACACTTTTTACCATTTTTTCTTACATTCTTTAACAATTTTATAATATTTAATGTGTTAAGCCAATGCATTCTCTTATATATGCGAGGCGACCTATGGTCGACTCGCATATATAAGAGAATGCATTGGCACAGGGCCGTTCTGTTGGGTAAAGGGTTAAACCTATCCTCAAAATATACTTGGTGAGCACAATATTGTTTATTGTTAATCCAAAATACATATATGTGCTTAGGAAAAATGTAGTTTGAAGGAAATATTAAGAAAATCATATTATATGAATAGTCTTTTTATTACACCTTCTCATTGAACCACACATACAGTCTAATTAAGTCATTATTATAGTCATTAACAATTTTATTGTAATTTTTATTGGGCATGTAATGGTTTACAAATGAAGGCATTATGTTGGATGGTTAGCCTCATTTGTCATCTGATTATCACCTCCATATGGACATTTCACCCCTCATCAAACAGATAGATGAAGATAATTCCCTTTTCACAGCTTATGTGTGATGCATAGCCCCAGGGCATCGCTGTATCATTAGGGTCAATATCCTGATCATTTATCCTTCAACATTTTAAATAGAAATTTATGTCAGTCAATGACAGGATGAAATAAATCAATGAAATCAAATCAAATTTATTTTAGAACGAATCTGGCGGATTCTTAGTCCCCACTTTAAAAACAATCATTTACGTTTTAGTCTCAATCTAGTGTTAATACAGCTTTACAGTTTTCAGGTTATCCTTGCACTATTCTGTTTCC
Organism: Siphonodentalium dalli; assembly: GCA_032622095.1. Taxonomy (NCBI): domain Eukaryota; kingdom Metazoa; phylum Mollusca; class Scaphopoda; order Gadilida; family Siphonodentaliidae; genus Siphonodentalium; species Siphonodentalium dalli. Next base: position 257,242,833 of record CP136064.1, read on the forward strand.
TTTGATATGGAAGATTTATGTTGGATATCAATCTTTTTTGCCTTCAGCTCCACTCAAAGTTTTTAGTCTTCCGATAATTCTGCCTTAGTCATTTCTTTGGTAAAATAAATTTTGTGTTTACTTGTAGTTGCTTTGTTTTTCCTGTTTTATGTTACAGAATTTTGAATCATGTTCTAGTTGTTATAGAAGTTAGATTAAACATATTTTATTTTAACCAATATAATGTACAAAGTTCACGGTATGATGATGAAATATGTTGTTGGTTATAACGGGATTTGGCAGTAAGCATAGTGCTTATCTTAAGCCATCTCCTACACAAAATATAGAATGGTAACCGTTTCATACAGACAAAAATAGGATGTACATTTCGATGTATATGAATGTATATAGCTCAATGAAATTACTGTGGTTATGTTATTGTTAATTATAGAATTTGTTGTAACTAACACGGGTGAAGATGCATTTGACCTAACAAAATTTAATTTTGTAGTTGGTGTCACTTGCACATGGAAAAATAATAGACTATGTAGGGACTTTTTAATGTTTTGTTTTACATTTTTTACCCAAAATATTTTGAAGTTATTATTCACTTGCAAGTGCCACAGAAAATCTTCCTGAAATTTTTATAATTTCTTTTCGCAGCTTAGGTGTGGTGCTTAGCCCCAGGGGATCGCTGTATCATCAGGGTCTATATCCTGATAATTTATCCTTCAATATATTAAATGGAAATGTTTGTCTGTCAATGACAGGAGTGTGTCAGGATGAAGGTAAAGTAGAATGCATTGAGCAGTTTTTAGAAGGCATTTATCTAAACGTTCCTACAAATAAACATCCCTTCAAATGAATGAACGCTTTTCTACTGGGATGAGATGGGTTACTATAAGCAGAGAATGACTGCTCCCAGATCAAGCCTGGATACAGGGTGTTTGACATTTGCAGAATGAGGTTCCCAGAGTGTGAATGTGTAATGCTATCCCGCTCAGCGGGCTAGCATCATAAAATTCACCCTCTGGGAACCTCATTCTGCTTAGGCCTCAACTGCTATGAGAGAACCTAGGATCATATTGAAGTTACCCATATCCTCCATCCCAATCTCTCCTACTTCAGTGTAAGCCTAAGTTTAGTTTGCCTGTCATTTGTAGAATGAGGTCCCCAGAGGGTGAATTTAGTGATGCTATCATGCACAGTGGGCTAGCATCACCAAATTCACCCTGCATGGCCTCATCTGCTATGGCAGAAATAGACTCAGATTGAAGTTCCCAAATGGTGAATATTGTGATGTACACCCATTGGGAACCTCTATGGTGCAATGTGTCATCTGCCAATTTGGGGATATAGAGAAACTAAACTAAAAAAGAAATAGGATCATTGTGAAGAAGTTTCTGTAGACATTTGATAATAAAGAAACTTTGCAGAAAAGATGAGGCCTAAGCAGAATGAGGTCCCCGGAGTGTGAATTTAGTGATGCTAGCCCGCATAGCAGGCTAGCATCACTAAATTCACCCTCTGGGAACCTCATTCTGCAAATTACAGACACACTATAATCAGGCTTGCCTCGGTGAAGTTAATAGCTCATTGTGCTTTTTCTTTTTCTATTTTCAGTATCGGGTGTTGATATATTCCTTGGACGGGAGGTGCATGGGTAATTACAGTCCATACAAACATGCACTAGGCATCAAGAAACTAGCGTGGGCCCCAACTAGTCAATTTCTAGCAGTCGGTAGTTACGATGAAAAGGTAAGATTCTATTATATTTCAATGTATTAGCTATTGACTGGAGCTTCCTGAAATTTTTTGAAAACCCTGTGCCAATACATTTACTATCAGATTCATCATTCAACGATTCATGCATATACTAGTATCACCAGATGCCAGTGATGATAGCTGTCTGAAGTCAACAGATTAGACCCAATGTAACTTATACCGATTAGATGGGAAACTACATAGTACATCCCTGCCATTCCTTCCATGTATTTTTGCCATAATGGAACAGCCCAACATCAAATGAGCATGTGTGGTCTGGGATTCTATGGGTTAACCACAAACGCTAAAACAAACAGGGTCCAAAATCTGGGATTAGGAGCATTTCGGAAAAACGAAAATACCTGAATGATAAAATCTCATCGCCATAATTAGTCATCTGCGGCTGAGCCATCTTAGCTAGCAAGCCAGCTATGAAATCGGTTGAGCCAGCTGCGAAAACTATTCAGGGTCTACCAGTGAGACAATTCAAACCAAGATAGCCACAATGGTGTTTAGGGATTGAATATCAAGATACACGTTAATTTCTTCGAAAGTGTCCACCCTTCACAATCCTTATTTAATTTTATTTGCTATCTACCCAGCAAACTAGATTAGAGAGAAGTGCACTTGAATGTAAATAACTCGACAAATATGAAATTTTAGTGTACCAGTTGTCTGTTGTCACTGACAACTCAACTAAATAAACATTAAAAACATATTCGTTTATCGTTTCATATAATGTGTAAGTGCAACATGAGTGCAACAGAATTTTTTTTTTATGTTAAGTTTCAGCGATCGTTCGAGCCACATAAAAATAAAATATTTATACCAAAGGTAACCAGCTATACATTGTATATACATTAGGTAACCAGCTATACATTGTATATACATTTGGTACTGCATTAGGTAACCAGCTATACATTGTATATACATTTGGTACTGCATTAGGTAACCAGCTATACATTGTATATACATTTGGTACTGCATTAGGTAACCAGCTATACATTGTATATACATTTGGTACTGCATTAGGTAACCAGCTATACATTGTATATACATTTGGTACTGCATTAGGTAACCAGCTATACATTGTATATACATTTGGTACTGCATTAGGTAACCAGCTATACATTGTATATACATTTGGTACTGCATTAGGTAACCAGCTATACATTGTATATACATTAGGTAACCAGCTATACATTGTATATACATTAGGTAACCAGCTATACATTGTATATACATTAGGTAACCAGCTATACATTGTATATACATTTGGTAACCAGTTATACATTGTATATACATTTGGTACTGCATTAGGTAACCAGCTATACATTGTATATACATTTGGTACTGCATTAGGTAACCAGCTATACATTGTATATACATTTGGTACTGCATTAGGTAACCAGCTATACATTGTATATACATTAGGTAACCAGTTATACATTGTATATACATTTGGTACTGCATTAGATCTCCTCTGGGAGCATTAATCTCGGGTATCTTTATTATAACCCAAACTATTTGAGGAAAAAATTATACTGGATTTACTTTGTCCATCTGTCTGACCTTAACCCTTTACCCAACAAAACGGCCCTGTGCCAATGCATTCTCTTATATATGCGAGTCGACCATAGGTCGCCTCCATATATAAGAGAATGCATTGGCTTAACACATATTAAAAATGATAAAATTGTCAAAGAATGTAGAAAGAATTATAAAATTGTTAAAGAATGTAAGAAAAAATGGTAAAAAGTGTTAAAAAATGAATTTTGTTTAGGCCAATGCATTCTCTTATATATGCGAGGCGACCTATGGTCGACTCGCATATATAAGAGAATGCATTGGCACAGGGCATAACTGTAACCACCACAATGTGGTCAATGAACCGGTTCCAATGATATCCATATTTGTATGGTGTTATTGAGACAGACCGAAGATATTTTAGGCTGTTGAAGCTTTATTTGGGCGTTTTTGGCCGTTTTATTGGGTAAAGGGTTAAGGCATATATCTTAGCCATGAATGAAATTTATTGGGGAGGTTTGCAGGGGTCGAATTGATGTTTTAAATCTGTATAGCATTTTGCAGCACTGGGTAGATTTTGTATAGCATTCCCTACCAATACATGTTTTTTTTTTCATTGTAAATTGGTTCGAAGAAATTGCGATATGAATCCAGTTAAATCGAGCCCTAGAGGTTTGCCATCATGACTGCTTCCAAAAGAGGGCTCGATGACATTCGCAATTTCCATTTTAGAGTTATTCTTCTTTGTTCACCTTGAAATAGTGGTTTTCTATCCGTCCGGGAATATATCTCAGCTATATCTTTTAAAATAAGGGCAAATGATGTTGTTCACTTTTTCCATTCTAGAGTTATCCTACATTGTTTATTTGGAATCTTCTTTTTTTTTTGTCCGTCAAACTAGATATCTCAGCCATGGTTCATCAGATCTGAATGAAATTTGGCTTGGTGGTTCACCTTCATGACTGCTTTCAAACATGTGCCTTATGACATGATTTGCATTTTCCGTTTGGTTGCGTCCTGCCCATGTTTTTATTTGGCACCGTGGGGTTAGTGTATGCCAGCACCTGAGGTTCAACTTCTTTGAGTCTGCATGTTTATTAACCCATTGATGACGCTTGCCAAATTTGCCAATGGCAAAACATATTTTCAGAAATTTTGGCAAGTGAGTTTTTAATTTTGGGATGTGAACTATCTAGTCATAAAACATCATCGAATGTGGATTATTCATTACATGTGCCAAATTACAGACAATACAATGGGAAATCAATACAAGAAATCTATCACTTTACACATAGCTCAGTCAGCAGTGTTATGTCAACAGTTATATGTAATCTTCTTTAGTTTTCACAAAACTGTAATCCCATCTTTTGTCACAATCAAACTTGCATAAAACATCTAATCGACCGTGGTTAAAATGTGAGTCGAAAAAAGCGATGTTCTGTCATATTAGTCCCAGGATCTGTCAATTTTTCATTGAGGCTGTTGTAAGTACTTTGTAACAAGATCTCAATGTAGATACCGCAAAAGGTTATTATTAATTTGTTATTACAGTTAAACCTCCCTTTGTCCGTCCGGATTATGGACGCATGCAGTCATTGTAACAATGCATATTAATGGCGACATTATATAGCACGTATTTATGTTGCCAGTGTTTTATGACCAGAGAGTATCAGCCGAATATATATGAATGGATTAATTTATTGCTCGTTGATTTCAGCAGTAATACAAGGCGAAATAACAAAGATAAAAACACGATAATTTCCCCAATTATCATGAAAATAAATTTGGCAAATATGTTTTTAATTTGGCAAAATTATTTCATTTGGCAACAGAAAATTCTGTCCAGCGCCAACCCTGTGCGCTGGTGCAGCATTAAAGATCCTGTGCCAGTGCATTCTCTTATATATGCGAGTCTCATAGGGAGCCTCGCATATTTAGGAGAAATTAGAGAATGTACTGGCTTACAAGATCAATGTAAATGTTGTTAAGCCAATGTATTCTCTTATATATGTGAGAAATTAGAGAATGTTCTGGCTTACAAGATCAATGTAAATGTTGTTAGGCCAATGTATTCTCTTATATATGTGAGACTCGCATATATAAGAGGATGCATTGGCACAGGATTTTCGTTAAATTTCAGGAACTCTAGTCATGGAAGGGTTAAAAATTATCAGGATTATTATCCTGCATCCCCACATTTATTTCGGATGTTTGTTTGGAACACAAGAGTACATTTTGCTCATATGAGGGTAGCTTTGTTTCTACCTGATGAATTAGATAGAATTTACATTGTGTTATCTATCTGGCCAATGTTCAATTTGTTGAGAAAAAAACAACCTAATCTTCACACGAAGTACTATCATTGATCTATCAACCACATTGTAGTACGATGAATGTGACCTTTTTGACCTTAATCAGTCTGACCGAAAACTGATAACCCATGTCACGATAAACTTTATCTTTTGGTGATATTGCTGGGTACGGCTCCAATAATCCTGCTACTGAGGATTTCTTTGCTGAGTGTGGGTTTAATAAAAAATTAGTCTAGTTAACCTTTTCTGCACAAGCCTGAGTTCAGTGTGCCTGTCATTTGCAGAATGAGGTCCCCCCAGAGGATGAATTTAGTGATTCTATTGGGCTAGAATCACTAAATTCACCCTCTGGGAACCTCATTTTGCATGGCCTCATCTGCTATGGCAGACATAGGCTCAGATTGAAGTTCCCAAATGGTGAATATTGTGATGTACACCCATTGGGAACCTCAATTATACAATGTGTCGTCTGCCAATTTTGGGATATAGAGAAACTAAACTAAAAAAGAAATAGAATCTATGTGAAGAATTTTCTATAGAAATTTGATAATAAAGAAATTTGTAGAGAAGATGCGTTACTAAGCAGAATGAGGTTCCCAGAGGGTGAATTTAGTGATGCCAGCCCACTATCGGATAGCATCACTAAATTCACCCTCTAGGGACCTCATTCTGGAAATGACAGGCACACTAAATTCAGGCTTGCTATACTAAATGAATTCTCCGACCCAGTTATAAAAGTATATATTGGAATGATTTATTATTCATTTGGAGGGGTGTTCAGAAAAAATGGGCAGATGAATACAGATCAAATGTGCAGTGTAAAAATGTATGAAATAAGTTTAGAAGGATTCATATTTTGGTGGGAAATGTTCAAATAATAAGTTCAACCACACACCCAAATGACCTGATGTCATTTGTTGAACTTACTGTCTGAACATTTCCTAAGGGATAACTAATCATTAATGAGTATTTAGTTGGCAGTTTGCAGCCCAAAATTAAACATAGTAATGGTCATCGCATTACAAAAGTTTGGGACTTCCCACCCAATTTCTGAAAAAGCTAGGCATCCCCCATGTAAATTCTTGACCTTCACTGATAGCACAGTTCACTGCTGAAATTTGCAGCCAATCAAAACAGATCCCGTGAATAGGTTGTCAGTATTTCCATGTACAATGTCAATATGATCTGTTTATGATCATAAATATGTTTATGATCATAAACATGTCATAAATATGTTTCAAAATCCAAAATTATAAGCGATTATCACATGGCCAGATTCACTCTTTGGTAGCAATACACAATTTCCAGCAAACATTCGCCCACCTGGGAGGGGGTACTTCAAATCTATGCTTAGTCATTATCTTTGGCATATATCCCATCAAGCATGTTTTATTTTCGATAGAAATTGTAGGTACTGTACTTTAGCTTTTCATAAAATTTGTCGCTGAGTTATGCCCCTTGGTTTGCACACACACAAAACACTTAATTTAACCCAATTTTTTTCACTCAAATTTAACACAAAAACAGACCATGACAGAGCTAATGTCAGTAAATAAGCTTCTTCCACCCGATTGAGCTGTGTTAGAGCTGAGAAATAATTGAAATAGAAACAAAGTTATCGTACTAATTTTAAAAAATGTCTTGCAAGTGCAGATGACAGAATTTATAGGAGAGAAATCGGGCTATTTTCCTGTAACCAAACACACCAAGTTTTTTGGCCTTCACTGAATACAAAAATCATTTTACATATCCAAATTTTTCTTGAACTTTCCTAGTTTTGTAAAATAACTGAACCTTCAAACCAGTAATGTCACATTTAACACAGGATACACTGGCTGTTATGTGCCCCAGATACTTATTTTTCTATTTTTCAGACCCCCCCCCACAACCCGTTAAATCGTGTACTGCTACCTATAGGGAAGGTAAATGATCGGGCAGAGTTAAATGTTTAACTATGAGGGGAGGCAGTGTTTTAAAGGCAATTGTATCCTCTTGTAGATTGGACCTGTGTATACATGTTTTAACCCTTTACCCAACAAACCGGCCAAAACCGGCCAAATAAAGCTTCAACAGCCTAAAATATCTTCGGTCTGTCTCAATAGAACCATACAAATATGGATATCATTGGAACCGGCTCCTTGACCACATTGTGATAGTTACAGTTATGCCCTGTGCCAATGCATTCTCTTATATATGCGAGTCGACCATTTTTTAACAATTTTATAATTTTTAATGTGTTAAGCCAATGCATTCTCTTATATATGCGAGGCGACCTATGGTCGACTCGCATATATAAGAGAATGCATTGGCACAGGGCCTTTCTGTTGGGTAAAGGGTTAACATAGAAAACTAATGCCTTGTATTTCTGATTTATAATGCTTTTCTTTTTAAAGAATTATAACGTGAGGTTGATAGGTACATCTCTATTATATATTACGATTCTGCACCAATGAGAATTTATGTCACCAGGGTCCCTTAAATTACACCTGCTTTGTTCAAACACTCCACAATCAGAAAATTCTCATAGCAACTATCGTCATTGGGCGTTTATTTTCGTAGTATGTGATACTTCCTTTAAAAATTATTTATGGTTATAATAAATCATTCAAATGAAATCAGCATGTTTTGATCTGTGTCATAAAAGTGTTTGAGGGGGGGGGGGGGGGTGTCAGCAGTGGCTCAGTTGCTTATGTGTGTAGCAGATTACAACCATCTACACTGATATTCCTCTCCAATACAACTGAAAATTGTGTGTAAAACAATATTTTTTTGAGGGTTGCTACACTGGAATATTGAAATTTAGATCTTTTGCCAAATATGTTGGAAATTTATGCAGATATGAAAGGGGGGAAATTATGCATTTTAAGTCCTATTTTAATTGACACATCTTAACCTAGCAGTAGATTTGTGGGCTAAAATTTAGTATAAGGCAAAAAATAATAGTTGCTAGCTTTAAATTCCCTTGATTTTATTTATCCTAAATATTGCAGCTTGATAATTACCAGTATACATAGACCAACAGTGCTTATCTTGGGTCGCAGTTCCAGGAGTTCAAGTCAACAATAACAGTTGAAACTTAATTATACCCCCTTTTTAAAAAAAAGGGGGGGTATACTGTTTTGCACCTGTCCGGGCGTCTGTCCGTCCATCTGTCTGTCGAGCCGTCCGTACGTCCGTCCGATGTCTGTTCATGTCATAACTTGAACAGTAGTGCTCGGATCTCAATGAAATTAGGTATGGGTGTTCACTACTATGAGGACATTAAATAGAGGGTTCCATCGTTTTGTTTGGATTTTCCATTCTAGAGTTATTCATCTTTGTTTATCTTGAATGTTGGATTTTTGGTCCGTCTGGTTTCTGTTCATGTCATAACTTGAACAGTAGTGCTCGTATCGCAATGAAATTTGATAGGGATGTTGACTACTATGAGAGCATTCAATAGAGGGTTCTATCGTTTTGTTTTGATTTTCCATTCTAGAGTTATTCATCTTTGTTTATCTGGAAATGTTGGCTTTTTGGTCTCTCTGGTGTCTGTTCATGTCGTAATTTCAACAATTGTGCTGGGATCTCAATGGAATTTGGTATGGATGTTCACTGCTATGAGGACATCAAAAAGAGGGTTCCATCATTTTGTTTGGATATTCCATTCTAGAGTTATACATCTTTGTTCATCTGGAAATGTTGGCTTTTTGGTCTGCCTGGTGTCTGTTCATTATGTAACTTCAACAATTGTGCTGGGATCTCAATGGAATTTGGTATGGATGTTCACTGCTATGAGGACATCAAAAAGAGGGTTCCATCATTTTGTTTGGATATTCCATTCTAGAGTTATACATCTTTGTTCATCTGGAAATGTTGGCTTTTTGGTCTGCCTGGTGTCTGTTCATTATGTAACTTCAACAATTGTGCTGGGATCTCAATGGAATTTGGTATGGATGTTCACTGCTAAGAGGATATTCAATAGGGGGTTCCTTTGTTTTGTACCGCTGTTCCTTTCTAGAGTTATTCATCTTTGTTCATCTGGAAATGTTGGATTTTTAGTCCATCTGGTGTCTGTTCATGTTGTAACTTCAACAATTGTGCTGGGATCTCAATGGAATTTGGTATGGATATTCACTGCTATGAGGACATTCAATAGGGGGTTCCATTGTTCTGTTCCGCTTTTCCATTCTAGAGTTATTCATCTTTGTTTATCTGGAAATGTTGGTTGTTTGGTCCATCCGATGTCTGTTCAGCTCATAACTTGAACAGTAATCTCGGAACTCAATGAAATTTTGTATGGATGTTCACCACTATGAGGACATTTAATGGCACATTTAAAAGTTTGTTTTGGTTTTTTGTTCTATAGTTATCTTTGTTTATATGAAAATGCTGATTTCTGGGGTCATATGTCTGAGTATAGCCATCATAAGTTATAGATGTGCCCACACTAGGCGGTATGCCACGAGGGGGTATGCGCCGGACGACAGTCCATCTCTTGTTATAAGTGACTTTTCAGAAACATATTTGACACATACTGTCAATTTGAGGCAAAATCCGATAATACTCCTCCCATGTTTTATCAAATAAATTATTAGTTAAATCATAGAAATTCATATTGCTCACAATAATCATGTTGTCATAAGTTTCATTGAAAAGCTGACGATAATTTTATCATATTTACATCTCTATAACTCTCAAAAAGATTTCATTTCTAGGACTACGCGGCTTTTCCAAGATGACGTAATAAATCGTTTCCAAATATGGAGTGCTTGCCTTATGTAGTATGGTTTGTGAGAATCCTAGTATTCAGTAGTAGTTAAAAAAAACAAGATGCGAAAACAATAATTATGAAATAACTCTTGTTTCGATTAAGGTTATGAGTTATAACCAAACAATTTGAAGATAAATTCTATAACACGCGTAGCACAGTTATAGAAAATTTATCTTTTAACTTTTCGGTTACAACTCATAACCTAAATTGAAAAAAGAGTTATTTCTTATAATTTAATCAGTCATTTCACAGGAGAACCACCAAAAAGTAGAAGTTGGAAGTATAACGAGCGTATAACATTGAGACTATTTCCGACGAAAACGACACGTTAAGTTGAGAGACACTTGTCACTCAAAACTGGTGCTCATCGAGTGATGAAATCGCTTCGGGAATTCAGTGTATTTGATTGGCTATTCGCAACTTATCACGCACCTGGCAGCTGTATAGTTGCACGTGGGATTGATATAGTCAACCACGGTGACACAAACCCATGTTGCTTTTAATTTCAGTGTTCACTTCTTTACAATGTTCAATCTTGTTGATTTATCTGGTTACTTGTGCACTGAATATTAGCATCTAGTACGGTTATTGTCAATACAGTCATATCCGAAGGAATTATGATGCAGCACCAAAATTTCCTGTTAATTCATAGGAATGATCGAACAGTTTCCAGGTACATTTTTTAGGCATGTAGTTTAGGCATGGTCACTCGACCCTGCTGTCATTTCTGTAAAGGGGAAAGTAATCGAGAAATATAGATTATCGAGAAATAACTCTAATAGCTAAATGTGTGACAACCGATGGTTTTACAGTATTATGTGGATTGACAGCTTATGATTAAATTATTCAGTAATAAATATTCTTGACTGATAAAAGCTTGAAGATGGTGTCTCTAGATTATGATGAGTGTAATGAATTATGAATGGGGGGAATCCCATTAATACAGAAATAATAAAGAGAGTTATAGAGACGTAAATCTGATCAGATTATCATCCGCTTTTCAAAGAGACTGGTTGTCATAGTAACAATCATACGATGAAAAATAAAATAAAAATAAAATATGAAATCTGGTCATCTGTTCTACTTTTGAAAAAAATTGGATGTAAATCTAGGAATTTTTAATTGTGGCCTAACACAGGTTGAGACTGTATGTGTCATTACATAATGACAAACACCTCTGATCAACAGCTCCCTGTTGCTCAAATTTGGTTAAAAATCACATTAATAGTATTTATGCTGACATTTATCATATGGAGTCTATATCAGATATAGAATTGAAAAGATATACAGTGGGCAAATCAAAAGATATCCATCTATTAAGATAATTTCTGATTTAGTATCCCATGTTACCATATTCAATTTGACCGACATATTTTAGATTGACAAGTCGGGCAGATATCTGGCATCTATTGGACATTTTATCAGATATGTGTTTAATCTTTCAAAATCGCAATAAACCTCTGATCACTCATGTCAGAAAGAAATGTGGCAACAGGTTGAGATGACATGAAAATATAAAGATAGCAGTTTAATTCCTCTACCTATTTATATGAGATCAGTTACCACATGACATTGCTGCACTGAATGTTATTTTGTTGATATAAGTGCTGGCGTACTCAGGTTAAGAAATCTGGTATTTGGAGTACCCCGCTTTCTGGTATTCCCCACAATATAGTACAATTAAAGGGTCCCAACACACTGAGTGGGTAAATGTGCAAAAAATTATAAAAAATTGTAAAAACATCACCACAAAAAAGAAATGGAGAAATAGATCAACTTTGTTCTAATATTAATTATTGATAGTTCTCCAATAATGAATTTTCACGTGTTGAAACTATTGTAATGTAAACAAAACTGTTACAGTGAATTGTCAACAAACATTGCTAATTGTGTAGAAAGTTCAAATATTTTAAAGGTACGGTTGGCCTTGGCGGTGGGTATCCTGTGAAAATATTTCCACCCGTCAAAAACTGCAAAATGTAGACAGACTTTGTCCGTATACAAATAAGAAATATCGCATAAACAGTATGTTATTGTCAAATGTTTGACCATTGTTATGTAAACAAAAGCATAAAAAGTTACTTTTCTGGTGTTTGTTTATATTATGATGGTAAACATAAAGAGCGTTCTTTGTTGGTGAATTCCTGATATGGAACTAATAAAGAGCGTTTATGCCATTTGTTTGTGATTAGCCAGTAGCATTGTGCTGCCATCTGTAACACAATCAGGCTCTTGCTTCAGCTTGCTTAGGTAAAATATAGTAGGTCTTTATGATAACATGCTGTTTACGTGATGGTCATGGTATATATGAACGAAACTGTATGCGTTTTAATGTTTTTCTGTTTACGGTGATTAGAACAAATATGAATATTTTCGACAACTAAGGCCTCACGTGCCTTTAATCTGAATATGATTTTCAGAATATTTTTCAATTCTTGACCTTTTCCTGTGTTTATTTCGCATGAACCTACCGGTACATTAATGCCCTAAGTAATCGACTCCTTAAACACAGCAGAATTATGGGTAACTTTTCAGGATTTATTCGGAAATATGGCTTGTTGCCATTCATCGGAAAGCTCTCACCGAGAGCTTTCCGATGAATGGCAACAAGCCATATTTCCGACTAAATCCTGAAAAGTTACCCATAATTCTGCTGTGTTTAAGGAGTCGATTACTTAGGGCATTACTGTACATTGTACTTTGAATAAATCCCACACAATCATTTCTCAATGGTTCTACATGAGATAATCAAGCATATCACTTATGGTCATCTGACTCTAATTTGAATGAATTCAAAATCAGAAGTATTAAAACCACTTTATTATAAGATTGGTAAGTTGGTAGCCCCCTTCCCTTATCATTTAAGCTCCAGTATTGTTCTTTATATATTATTGCCCACTGCCACAGTCATATCATCATCTCAGTTACAAAAGCAAAACCTCATAATCTTGTATTCTTTCCTTCTGTAAGCAAACACAACAGCCTTCATATATTCTTGCCACAAGCATATCATCTTAGCAGTTACATAAGCAAAGACACAACAGACAAATACTATGGTTACACATGATTTTGGTACCTCCATCTGATGCTAAACTCATTTTACAAGCATATCAATTATTTCATTACGATTTGAATGGTTTGCTCTTCTTGTGTCCCTCACATTGATGTACCATTAAAATAATTCTTTATTAGTTGTTACTCATTAATGACCTGTTAGAATGAATCTAAAAACAATCATTTCTCAATAGCTGGACTCGATCTCAAGCATATAACTTACTCATGTCATGTGATCTACTAACACTTCATGGTTTTAAAACTTTATTTTCAACTCCCTTTAACAACAGCATGTGTCATCTAATCTGAGATGACGTTATCAGCATATCAGAAGATTCATACAGGGCAACAGACATATCAGTTTTTCATGACCATTCACACTACTGTTTCCTCACAATACAGTACCATTAAAATGCCCTAAATAATCAACTCCTTAACCATAGCAGAATTATGGGTAACTTTTCAGGATTTAGTTGGAAATATAGCTTGTTGCCATCTCATTGAGAGCTTTCCGATGAATGGCAACAAGCCATATTTCCGACTAAATCCTGAAAAGTCACCCATAATTCTGTTGTGGTTAAGGCATCAATTATTTAGGGCATTATTGTATCACATTGTTAAGACTCGAGTCCTTTACTTCTCTGTTCCCCCATATAATAATGCCCACTACCACAGTCATATCATCATGAAAGTTACATAATCAAAATGTCCCAACCCTATATTCTATAAAAACCTCACATAGCTATATTCCTTCATTCTGCCACATTCATATCACCATGGCAGTTATGTAGCAAACACATAACAGCCTCCATATATTCTTACCATACGCCACAAGCATGTCATCATGGCAGTTACATAATAAAAACCTCACACTTCTATATTCCTTCATTCTGCCACATTCATATCACCATGGCAGTTATGTAGCAAACACATAACAGCCTCCATATATTCTTACCATACGCCACAATCATGTCATGGCAGTTACATAATAAAAACCTCACACTTCTATATTCTTTCCTTCTGCCACAAGCATATCACCATGGTAGTTATGTTACAAACACAACAACCTCCATATATTCTTACCATCCGCCACAAGCATATCACCATGGTAGTTATGTTACAAACACAACAACCTCCATATATTCTTACCATCCGCCACAAGCATATCATGACAGTTACTTAATAAAAACCTCACACTTGTATATTCCTTCATTCTGCCACATTCATATCACCATGGTAGTTATGTTACAAACACATAACAACCTCTATTAATTCTTACCATCTGCCACAAGCATATCATTATACCTGTTATATAGGCAAAAAAAAAACAACATATAATATGATAACACATGGATCTTAGTACCTCTATCTGTGACGCTTAACTAAATTTTAGAAGCATATCAGTAATTTCATGACCATTTGAATGGTTTTATCTTCTGCTATCCCCACAATGTAATACCATTATAATAACTCTTTATTTGTGATAACTCTTTAATGACCTGTTAGAATTTACCCCAAATAATCATTTCTCAATGGCCACACTCAAGCCTATAACTTACTCATGTCATGTGATCTTCTAGACTTTAGGGTTTTTATGTTTACCCATACCATAGTATGGTAAACATAGTGTCGTTGCCCGGATTGACCACTCGTCGTTCGTCCGTCTGTCTGTCTGTCTGTCCGTCCGTAGACACTTTACGAGTAATGCGATAACTCAAACATTTTCTATCCAATCGAAACAAAATTTTGTATATGGGTTTCTCAGCCCAAAATACAGATCGAGTTCGAATTTGGGTTTGATCCGAGATTTTGTTACAGAGTTATGGCCCTTTTTCAACTTAGAATTCACGCATTCTGCCATAACTCAAACATTTTTTATCTGATTGGAACCGAATTTGGTATGTGAGTTTCACAGCCCAAAATACAGATCGAGTTCAAATATGGGTTTGATCCGATTAATTTTAAAGGAGTTATGACCCTTTTTCGAGAAAAAAATATTTACTTTTATAATTATAATAAAAAAAATGTCATTGACATTGTCATTTGTTTTCAGTTAGATATTGATGATTATGATAAAAGTTGATAAAAAGATTTCCAATGTGTCCATTTAATTTTTTTAAATAATTAAAAAGTTTTTAAGTTAAAAAAAATTGAAAAACTAACACCATTATAACTCTGCCAAGGGTACCCCGAATCACCACACCAAATTTGATTAAATCGGTCCAAAATCTTGTGTTATGTACTGGTAAATCTGTTTGGAGCAACATTAAATCCAATTCACCAATTATAACTCTGCCAAGGGTACCCCGAATCACCACACCAAATTTGATTAAATCGGTCCAAAATCTTGTGTTATGTACTGGTAAATCTGTTTGGAGCAACATTAAATCCAATTCACCAATTGCCTTTGGACTACTTAGCTATTGATAAGGCTATATTATTTTCTGATGTCTCTTATTCCAATGTGCAAATAATCTGATAAAGAAGGCTATGGTATCTAATTTAAAATAAAGATTCAACAATAAACATCACATGATATTAACAGTAGACATCTCTGCTGCAGAGTTATATCTTCAGATGGTCTGATATCATTATAATTGTTATTGGTTTAATAGAGAGGTCAGTGTTCAACATAAACAATTCCTGTGATATTTTGACAGCTCTGCTATATAATTGATATTAATGGGTCAGTGGTGAGGTTGCTTATCTGTATACTAGGACACATTATTATTGTAAACTTAAATTGGACTCTCTTAACCCAAGTATTCCATGTCCAGGTCACACCTACACATTTAACCCATGGGCTTGCTGGCTGTGGCGGTTTAGCATTACAGATCCTGTACCAGTGCATTCTCTTATATAAATGCCAGTGACCCATAAATTCCAATAATTTGTGTTATGTACATTTGTCTATAATAGTACATAGCCGTATACTCTATAATTCAACACCAAAATTCTCATTTATCCGATCATATTAAATTTTTATCGCCAAGGGATGGGTTAACATCTGCCGACCGTGATCGGCCTCTCGTTTAAATTTTATAGTTAATTCAAATTGCTGTCCCCCTAAATGCAGTACCACTAAAACTCCCTTAATTATCATGATCACGTTGTTATAAGGCTGCAAATACTGTTCTGTTCTTCATATATTATTGCCCACTACCACAGTCATATCATCATGACAGTTACATAATCAAAACCTCACAATTCTATATTCTTTCCTTCAGCCACAGGCATATCCCCATAGCAGTTACATAAGCAAAAACACAACAGACATATACTATGATCGCACACATATCTTGGTACCTCTATCTGATGTTAAACTCATTTTTACAAGCATATCAAATATTTCATGACTATTTTAATAGTTTTATATTCTGGTATCCCCGCTATGAGGCACCATTATAATATTTCTTTAATAGTTGTTACTCTTTAATTTTAATGTTCTATTAGAAGAAATCCTAAACAATATTTCTCAATGGCTTCACACGAGTTCAAGCCTATGACTTACTCATGTCACGTGATCTTCTCTCACTTTAGGGGTTTTAAAATTTTATAGTTGACTCCCTTTAACAATAGCATGTGTCATCTAAACTGAGCAAAGGTGATCGGCATATCAGAAGATTCTTACAGGGCAACAGACATATCAGATTTCATGACTGTTCAAACTGCTGTCCCCCCACAATGTAGTACCACTAAAATCACCATTATTAGTGATATGTAACACTGCGACAGTCATACCATCACAACAGTTACATAAGCAAAACCTCACAATCCTATATTCTTACCCGCTGCTACAGGCATATCGTCAGCAGTTACATAAGCAAAACCTCACAATCCTATATTCTTACCCGCTGCTACAGGCATATCGTAATCCTATATTCTTACCCGCTGCTACAGGCATATCGTCAGCAGTTATGTAATAAAAACACAACAGACTTATAATAGTATTACACATGGTCTTGTTATTTTAAGTGTGATTCTAAATTCAGCATTTTTTACAAGTATATAATGTTTTCATGACCATTTGATTGACTGTATCTTCTGATGCCCCCAGGTAGTAGCATTAAACTAACACTTTATTAATAATGATAACTCTTTAATGACCTGTTAGAATGAATCCCAAAACAATCAATTCTAAATGGCTCAACTCAAGCTCAAACCTATAACTTACAGTAATGCCCTAAATATTCTACTCCTTAACCACAGCAGAATTATGGGTAACTTTCCAGGTTTTAGTCTGAAATATGGCTTGTGTGCCATTCATCGGAAAGCTCTCACTGAGAGCTTTCCGATGAATGGCAACAAGCCATATTTCCGACTAAATCCTGAAAAGTTACCCATAATTCTGCTATGGTTAAGGAGTAGATTATTTAGGGCATTACTGTACTCATGTCATGTGATCTGTTCACACGTCATGGTTTTAAAAAATCATTTTCCACCCCCCCCTTTAATAACGGCATGTGCCATCTAAACTGAGCTAAGGTAATCAGTAAACAGACTATTATTAAAGACATATCAGTTTTTCATGATAATTTAAATGGTTTAAGCTTCTGGTATTCCCCACAATGAGGTATCATTAAAACAGCTCTTTATTAGTGGTAACTCTTTAATTATCTGGTAGAATTTAACTCAAACAATCATTTCTCTATGGATCGACTCCAGCTCAAACCTATAACTTACTTATGTCATGTGATCTTCTAGACTTTAGGGGTTTTAAAACTCCCTTTAACAATGGCATGTGCCATCTAAACTGAGAAAAGGTGATCGACATATGAGAAGATTCTTACAGGGCAACAGACATATCAGTTTTTCATGACAATTCAAACTGCTGTCCCCCACAATGCAGTAACACTAAAATCACCTTTATTAGAGGTATGTAACACGTTAATTACATGTTAGGCAGCATAACATTGGAGTATATCTCAATGGCTCAGCCCTGACTGAGACCTATCACTCACTCTAATAGTCATCAACATATTCTCACTTTTATGGTTTTAAAAATTGTATCTTTTTACCCCTTTAACCTCTAATGACATCATGTGTGGTGCCGTTGACATTCTGGCAATTTTCTATTGGAAATAAATAATGGGAATATGAAAAAAACCTTAACACTGACTCCGTTGAATAGTATTTATCATTCACAATCCTGGAACATCATACACTGTTTCAAACATCGAGATACAATTGTTCCGATGTACACTGATGTACTTATTTCTTTGTTCCAGTTAAGAATACTGAGCAACCCCAGTATGCTGAAGTAGGTCCGTACTCAGTACGAACGTATAGTACACAGCAAGACATTTTACATCCATTCTGAGTACTGACATTTAGCAGCTGGGAGGTTACTGTGGCATAATTATGTGCCCACATGAATCTTGGGATTGGAAAATCCTCATTACCACGATGACATAATAACACTAATTTTATTGTCATCGATTCGATGAAGGCCTAATATCTGCACAGGTTTACAGGCCTATTATAGTGTATATGATACCCTAATATCAATAGGAAATTAATGAGATAGGACTAATCATGTAGAACATGAGCATTAGGCTAAATAATTAGCGTCCTGCCTATGTAGACCCAAATGACTGGTCGGGAAATATATGCACACTTGAGTAGTGAAACTGAAGGTTAACCCTTTACCCAACAGAACGGCCCTGTGCCAATGCATTCTCTTATATATGCGAGTCGACCATAGGTCGCCTCGCATATATAAGAGAATGCATTGGCTTAACACATTAAAAATTATAAAATTGTTAAAGAATGTAAGAAAAAAATGGTAAAAAGTGTTAAAAAAAGATTTTTTTTAGGCCAATGCATTCTCTTATATATGCGAGGCGACCTATGGTCGACTCGCATATAAAAGAGAATGCATTGGCACAGGGCATAACTGTAACTATCACAATGTGGTCAAGGAGCCGGTTCCAATGATATCCATATTTGTATGGTTCTATTGAGACAGACCGAAGATATTTTAGGCTGTTGAAGCTTTATTTGGCCGGTTTTGGCCGTTTTTTTGGGTAAAGGGTTAAGGGAATAATAAAGCATTAGTAGAAAAATATCTGCCACAAACAACATTTAAATAGAGTACATGTACAGTAATGCTCTAATTAATCGACTTCTTAACCACAGCAGAATTATGGGTAACTTTTCAGGATTTAGTCGGAAATATGACTTGTTACCATTCATCGGAAAGCTTTCGGGGAGAGCTTTCTGATGAATGGCAACAAGCCATATTTCCGACTAAATCCTGAAAAGTTACCCATTATTCTGCTGTGGTTAAGGGGTCGATTACTTAGGGCATTACTGTAGGTGCCTTAACTTGCAGCCAACAGGGCATGAGAAGCATTTCAGATTGAGAGTCCAGATTTTTACATCGTAGATATCTCATGTCAATACAAGTTCGCATTTGTATTTGATGCAATGAAAGTACGACTGTCTGTATCAAAAGTTGGATGTATCAAACTTTCATCGGATCTAACTGAATTGTATTCGATGCGATTAAAGTATGACTGTCTATATCAAAAGTTGTTTATATCAAACTTTCATTGGATCTTATTATATCACATAAAACCCCTGTACTATCATTGAAAAATCCATTCGATATATTCTTATCTCTCACTAGTGAGTAATCGCTGCGTGCTTCCGTGGATACTTGGCATCGCACAGATTAATACCATTTAGAAAAGCTTAGCTTGACACCAATACCAGACATTGCAAAATGATTGCTTTGTTCATTAAAGTTCAATTATTGTCCAACTTCGTTGCACAAACGAAAATGCAAGTAGTTAATATTACAGGGAAATAACCCCACTGGACATATAAACTACTGCCCCCTAGAAAGGAGCTGACAAGCCCAGATACACGAATCAGGTTATCAAGCCTGATTATAGAGTATCTGTCATTTGCAGAATGAGGTCCCCAGAGGGTGAATTTAGTGTCACACTATCCCGCATAGCGGGCTAGCATCATTAAATTCACCCTCTAGGGACCTCATTCTGCTTAGGCCTCATCTTCTCTGGAAAGTTTCTTTATTATCTAATTTCAATAGAAGTTGAACTTACATTCTATTTCTTTTTTAGCTTAGTTTCTCTATATCCCCAAAATTGACAGACAACACATTGCATGATCTAGGTTCCCAATGGGTGTACATCACAATATTCACCATTTGGGAAATTCAATCTGAGTCTATGTCTCTCATAGCAGATGAGGCCATGTAGAATGAGGTCCAAAGAGGGAGAATTTGGTGATGCTAGTCCATTGTGAGG
The DNA here is from genome assembly GCA_032622095.1 of Siphonodentalium dalli. Taxonomy (NCBI): domain Eukaryota; kingdom Metazoa; phylum Mollusca; class Scaphopoda; order Gadilida; family Siphonodentaliidae; genus Siphonodentalium; species Siphonodentalium dalli. The sequence continues at coordinate 257,263,496 of CP136064.1, forward strand.
GATAGTGTCACTATATTCACCCTCTGGGGACCTCATTCTGCAAATGACAGGCACACTAAACTCAGGCTTGCAGGTTACCCTCCCTTTGTGTTGGTCACAAACTGCGCCTATCGAGAATCGAACCAGCTTCACCAGCGCTCGATGGCTTATGATGGCCTACTGCACCTGACCAACTGAGCTACATCTGCCCCCCCCCCCCCCCCCCCCCCCCCCCCCCCCCCCCCGCTTGATACCTCAATCTTGCCCTGGAGTGTGTTTTGTTCTTTTGAAACCTCAGATCAAAAGACAGAATGAGATGAAATGTTTCCAGGTTACCATTGATTTGACTAATCTGTGGATATAAATTTTTCGGAACCCCTGCAACCTTCAGCAAATGTGATTCAAGGTATTTCTCAATTTCAACCTTCAAAAGATCAAAGATCCTTCTTTTATTTACATAAAATATCAACATCTTGGACACAGAAAGAGTCTAAATGAGTGAATTTAGAACCGTATTCCTGTGGTGTGAATAGTTTACATGCATTAATTAGGTATTCAGGGTTCTATCTGGCTTAATTTAGATTATAGTGGATAAAATTAGATGATTTAGGTGAGAAATACTACCAGGCGGAGACTATTTTTGGTGTCCTATGTTTAGACTTAAACACAAAAGATGTAAATAGAGGACTCTTTGATCTTTTAATTATGTGAATTAAGGAATTTGATGAATCACCATTAAGCCTAAACAAAAATAGGGATTTTTGTGGTAACCCACCCACCCATACTACAGACATCCACCCCTATAATTTTATTGACCATTTAAAAAATGAAACAAGTGCAAAAACGAAAAAAAAAAATTGCATATATAAACCTCAGATCATTGTGCAAATGTGCATATAAGTGGCCTAATTAAGAGTGTGTCACCCTTGTGTATACGGGCCAGTTCAACCAGCAGTTGATGCTGCTATAATTTTTGATTAACCCTTTCAGTGCCAAGTCCGATTTTTGTATCAACCCATATTTCCTTGATTATTTTTCAAATTTATTGATTATAATAATGTGATACATTGATGGAAAGAGCTCTAAGAGTATTTTTGTCCCATGGAGGCGTGACTTGTCTCTTATATACCAGTATGCATCTTTCAAAACGGCATATTTGAAGTCTATTTACTGATTATAATGGTGTATTTACTCATTATAATGGTATTATATTTGGGTTCGTGTATTTCATAATACTTATTGGATTATAGAAGGTCGATGATAGGGTGTAAATTGAACTTCAGCCATTATTGTTACTTCTCCACTTCTCCCTATTTATAACCAAACAGAGAGAAGTGACTTTTCCCAATATGAAACCTCCAAGCTGGTCAAAGCCTGAGTTTAATGAGAACCACGTGCCAAATATCAAGAAATTCTGTTGAATATTGCTCAAGTTACCAAGCTGACAACATGAAAACAGCGATTTCTAAGTCGAAAAAGGGGCATAACTCCGTCAAAAACCTTGGACCATGACCACATTCGAACTTGGCCTGCATCTTCTCAAATGTGAAACATGTACCAAATATCAAGGAATTCTGTTGAATATTGCTCAAGTTATCATGCGGACAAGGTTGTGGACTGACAGACGCATGGACATGCTGATTATAATAGTCAAGGGACAATGACAGGGACTTTCAATGTAATCTAATATCAGTTATATAAACCCACCAATACTTGTTACCAAATGTGACCCGCCATATCAAATCCAGTCGTGAGTCGGGATTTTTTTTACCCTGTGCCAATGCATTCTTTTATATATGCGAGTCGACCGTAAGTCGCCTCGCATATATAAGAGAATGCATTGGCCTAACAATTTTTTATCATTTTTTTTAAATAAATGTTTCTTACAATTTTTAGTACATAAAATAAAAAACATCCATTACCCTGCAGGGAGCCCCACACATATATAGAAGCATATAGAAGAGTGTTGTCTGCTCATGTTTGTCTGGGGCTCTGTATGGGTGAAATTATAAAATTGTTAAAGAATACAAGAAAAAATTATTAAAATTGTAAAAAATTGTTAGGCCAATGCATTCTCTTATATATGCGAGGCGACCTATGGTCTTGCATATATAAGAGAATGCATTGGCACAGGGTAAAAAAAAATCCCGACTTACGACTGGATTTGATATGGCGGGTCACAAATACCCACTGAATGTCAACGAGTGCTCATTGAAAATATAATAAAAATCTTCCAACTATTATCAACTAAATGTCAAGATTTAATCTTCGATTTCTAACGCCTACCTAATTTTCACAGATTGTGTACTTAAAATTTTAAAAATTCAAAAATCTATAAAAATATCAATTATCTGTGAAGATTTTATCTTTAATCTCTGCAGTCTAGCTCATTGCTAAAGACTACTCGATGGGCAATGAAATATATCCCAATATGTCATCAACTTGTCCAGAATGTTTATAATGCCTCAGGTAGACTTAGCAATTTATATCAAGTAAATGTCGAGATTTAATCTTCAATTTCTGATGACTACATAAACGTCATTGCTGAAATTTATCAAAAAATCTTTGAAATATTTATCAACTTGTTGAGAATTAATCTTTAATCTGCCCACGTGGAGTTGACAATTTTATATCAACTAAATGTCAAGATTTAATATTTGTTTTAAACCGAGTTTATTTGTGCTTTATTTGTGTTTACTGTATCCATTCAGTGATACAAAAATACATTGGAATTATCTGTTATTAATTTGGACCCCCTCCAAATTCATAATAGACAATTTCAATATATAATAAGTCCAGCAAATGACCACACAACCCTAGGTCGTTTGTTCAACTTGTTTGATATTGTTGAAGTGTGACAATGTTATTTGTTATTAATATGATTATCTGAACATTTCCCAACAATTAATAGAAATATTTCTGCAATTGTATCTGTTCTTCTGTCTTTCATCTTCTTATGTATTCTGATCACCCCGTTCACGATACATAAGCAGACGACAGACAGAAGAACCGATCATACGAGTGCAGAAAGATTTTTATTACATTATCCTACCCTTATTCCATTCAATAAACCCGTTCTATAAATTGTGATATTAAACGTTCATTTAATAACAGGAAATAGTGCCAGGTGACCTTTAACTTCCGGTTTGTCGTCTGATTACATTCTGTACACTAGAGCCCGAAGCCGCCATCGTACGCCGCCGCCGCCAGCCATATTGGCCACAAGCCGCCGCCAGCCATATTATTTCTAACGCCAGCCACATTTAAAAATCTCCGCCGCCGGAATTGTAAAATGGCTGAGCCGTGTGCATGGGCTTATATCAAGCACAACTGTACTGTGAATCGCAAAGAACTAAACCGCATTGCCTAATATTGGCATACTCGCATGGACACGGCATGGTTGTTATATTATCAGAACACCTGGCCCCTTAATGTGGAATAGACTATCCCAATGCATGCTTTCATATAACTGATTCATTCGGTATTGAAAGGGTTAAAATATAAATTCGGTTTATATCGACAACACCTTGTCTCAGACATCACTGGCATTTGTCAATATATACACATAAGAATAGAAAACATTTTGAAATATTATATATCATTACTATCGGGTTCATCATTCAATGATGCATGCATATATCGTAAGATGGCAGTGATGATAGCAGTCTGAAGTCGACAGAAGTCCCAATGTAACTACTTATACCGATTAGATGGGAAACTACATACATGTATAGTATATCCATGCCAGTCCTTCGTAAATTTTCGCCATAATGGAAAAGCCTAACATCAAAAGATTACGTGTGATCTGGAATTCTACGGGTTCACCACAAACGCTAAAAAAACGGCATCTATAACCGGTAACAGGGGATTAGGAACATTTCGGAAACGAAAATACGCTGAATGATAACATCTCAGCCGGCTGAGCCGCCATATTTCGTCAGCTACGAACGTCGTGACTGAGCCGGCTTAGCTAGCTAACCAGCCACGAAAATCGGTTGAGCCAGCCATGAAAACTATTTGTCGAGGCTTCGGGGTCTACTGTACACTACGTCTCAAAATACGATGGCTTCCAATATTTTTCCAATAAACTATAATGAATGAAGAGTTTGAAAAGTTTTATCATTAAATATATACTATAAAATAGGTCAAAGAGACTTTATTTATCTAGGACTATTTCTTTACGCAGACAAACAACGCATAGTTAAGTGAAACGTCATCGCATGCATTATAGAAGCTGATGTTAGTTTTCGTCCTATTTGTTTATTTAAGTATGTTTTGTCGAGGTTTTGCATCATGTAATAAAAAGAATCTACAACGAGTCACCAGTTTATAGTGGAATTTACAAAACTTGTCCAGTAAATTAGGTCTGGACCTCACCAAAGGCTCGGTCGAGACCTAATTTACTGGACGAGTTTAGTAAATTCCTCTAAAAACTGGGGACGAGTTGTAGATCCTCTATATATTAAATGTTTGGAAATGTTCAGATAATCATATTGATAACAAACAACATTATCACACTTCAACAAAATCAAACAAGTTTAACAAATGACTTATGGATGTATTGGTTGTTTGCTTGACTTATTATCAAAAAAATTCCTAAGAGCTCTGAAGAAACAGGGACCTGCCTCGAGGATTCAGGGAGTCATTTCTCCCTGTTTGATTATCAGGGAGAAGTGGACTGTTATCAGGGAGAAGTGGACTGTTATCAGGGAGAAGTAACAATGGCTGAAGTTCAATTACACCCCAACATCATCCTTCTATGGTCCAATAATTATTATGCAAAACAAGAGGCCATCTATCAAACCATTATAGTGAGTTATGACTTCATTATAATCAGTAAATATACTTTAAACATGCTGTTGGGACATACAGTAAATAATCGACTCCTTAACCACAGCAGAATTATGGGTAACTTTTCAGGATTTAGTCGGAAATATGGCTTGTTGCCATTCATTGGAAAGCTCTCACTGAGAGCTTTCCGTTGAATGGCAACAAGCCATATTTCCGACTAAATCCTGAAAAGTTACCCATAATACTGCTGTGGTTAAGGAATCGATTATTTAGGGCATTACTGTATGCATACTGAAGTTGCTTCTCTCTGGGACAAAAATAGGGAGAAGTGGCACATTTTTGGGAGAAGATATCTCACAAGTTGCCCTCTGGGCTGGTCCCTGAATAAGTCCAACAAAGGGTTGTTTGTTCATTTGATGAACTTATTATCTGAACATTTCTGAACAAAGGGTTAAAATACATAGCACTGGGTTCAGGCATCAGACAAGCATATATAATTTATAATTTCTTAAACCTACCTGGAATTCAGACGCTGCCCATCAGTGATGAAATATATCCAAAAATCTTTGAAAATATTATCAACTTGTTGAGAATTAATCTTTAATCTCTTCGCGTGGAGTTGACAATGCAGCTAACATCTTAGTGAGAGATAATTTTCCAGGTAGTAGTGATAAAGTTTACTCTGCCCCAGTTACTTCATCGGCTGTGAAATATACTCGACAACCTCCATCAAAAATAGCTATCGTCGTTCATCCTTTGTTTGGACAAGATTTCAGACTGCGAGGCTAATCTTTTTTGAATTTGTTCAATAAACATTTAATACAATAAACATTTAATACAATGAACATTTGTAATCTGCTGCTTATTTCTTTGGATAAAACAATGATGTTATCACATAATCATAATGTTTTATTGTGATATGGCCATGTAAGATGCACCAGATCAAATGGGAAGGGGTAGAAAACTATTCGGAATGGAACATTCCCTCCATGCCTGGATATAGTGTGTCTGATAATTTGCAGAATGCTGTCCCCAGACTGTGAATTTATGGTGATGCTACCCTGCACAGCAGGCTATCATCACCAAATTCACCCTCTGAAGACCTCATTCTGCTTTGTATAATAAGCCTCATCTTTTCTGGAAAGTATCTATATTATCAAATTAACATTGTTTTCAGTTACTTTTTCCTTTCTGTTATGTTCAGTTTCTATATCCCGGCTAGATTTCCCAGGAGTTCCAGAAGCATTCAGGGGCAAGGGGGTAGGAAATAGAGAGAAAGGCATCTTTCAGATTTGGATGTGAAACATAAATACATGCAGGGCTTAATAACTGATGAGAATTTGATTCTCGTGAATGCAGGAGATTTACTGTATAAATACTATATTTTGATTCTCATAATATTTTTTATAGATTTTAAGACCTGACGTGTATTTATACATTAATATATGCACCAGTCATGTACATGGGGCAGAGCCTTATATTGCTATTAATGTTCTGTGTTTGTTTGGACAAGATTGCAGATTGCATGTCTAATCTTTTAGGTTTTTGTTAAAAAAAACTACTATGATAATTCTTAATCAGAGGCTTGTTCCTATAAATAAAACAAGAGTTAGTAATATCACAAAATTACTGTTTTATTGTGATTTAGCCAGGAAATTCAGATGTACAAAATCAAATGGAAATGGGAAGAAAACATTTACTCAGGAGTTCCAAAAGCATTCAGGGGCAAGGGGGGTAGGAAATGGAGAGAAAGGCACCTTTTATATTTGGATGTGAAACATAAAACATGTATTTATGCATTAATATAGGCACCAGCTAAGTTCATGGGGGCAGAGCCTTCTTACCCATAGCTATCAATGTTTATCCTTTGTTTGCATGGACAAGATTGCAGAGTGCAAGTCTAATCTTTTTTTTAATCTGTTCATATACAATCACAGTTAAATCAACAGGACCGATCAACGCCATAGTAAATTAGCAGGACCCACCAACATCATTTCATTATAGCAGGACCACTTACCCAGGGTTTGTTCTGTTGAGATTGAATCAAAAGAATGAAGGGTCGTAACTCAGGCAAACAAATTTGGTTAAACCTGGTTTGCTCTCTGATTTGAGATATTGTGGCAAGCAGCTTGTATATAAAAAATTATTGAAATTGGTTCATATTTTTTTGAGTTATCCAGTCGGATGAACAAGAATTGCTAAAAATTGACTAGCTAAGGCCCATAGCTCAGTCCAAAAAATTGGGACAAATTTGCTCATTAATTTGAGATACTGTTGCAAGCTAATTGTATACCAAGAATTATTGAAATTGGTTCATATTTGTTTGAGTTATCAAGCCAGTTGCTGCAGATGGACAGATGGACAAACAATGAACAAACAGACAGTCACTCCAGTATACCGTCCCTTCTCTTCGAGAGTGGGGGTATACAAATGTTTACTAAAAATGTTGAAAACGTTATCTTGGGGTGGGTTGTTCCTGGGGCTTATTGGATAAGCTTCTTTGGTGCATCTCGAAGGGTTATGTTTTTCATGAGTCAAAATTAAGAAATGTGACTGTGATTTTGAAGTGTTAACAATGATACTCTACCGTTGTTAGCACAATAGCTGACTGGTAGCGTGAAGCAATTCTTAGACATAAAATCACACACCAGACTATGATCATTAAAATTTGAGACCACAAACACCCGTTTCAATAGACCACAGCATTAACTCTTTGGAATGACTCAACACATAATATCATTCTTGACTTGTCACACGATACTAATGTTTTGTATCGTGAACAAAACATAACGGTATACGTTCCTCTTAACCTTTGAACGTTTTACCTCATAATAATGCTGGCTATTGAGGTATTGGTTTCTCGGTGGACCCTCTTTCAAATTAGGCATGTAATTTCATCCAACAACAATTTTTGTTTGAAATTTGAATACATTTGATAGTTGTAATATTCAAAGAAATCTTTTGGCTTGGGATTTTAATGGCGTCTCCGGATTCGTGGCAATTCTTTGAAGTTATTGAACAGATTATTGGAAATTTGATGATATATATCAATCAAGGCAACTTCATTCTTCAACCCAATTTTTGATAGTCACATAATCCCAGCTAATTCTTTCATCCGCCCAGTCAAATTTTATTGAGAACACAAATGTTATTCATGAATGGGCCATTGTTGTCACATTTTGTAGTTTTGGGTCCCAGATTTTGGAAAATGTGTTTTGATGAGTCAAATAGCTGACTGACCACTGGTAGCTGACACGTACCCAGCTTGACCTTTTTGGTGCTTTAACCCTTTACCCAACAAACCGGCCAAAACCAGCCAAATAAAGCTTCAACAGCCTAAAATATCTTCGGTCTGTCTCAATAGAACCATACAAATATGGATATCATTGGAACCGGCTCCTTGACCACATTGAACATTGAGATAGTTACAGTTATGCCCTGTGCCAATGCATTCTCTTATATATGCGAGTCGACCATGGGTCGCCTCGCATATATAAGAGAATGCATTGGCATAAAAAAAAATCTTTTTTTAACACTTTTTACCATTTTTTCTTACATTCTTTATCAATTTTATAATATTTAATGTGTTAAGCCAATGCATTCTCTTATATATGCGAGGCGACGTATGGTCGACTCGCATATATAAGAGAATGCATTGGCACAGGGCCCTTCTGTTGGGTAAAGGGTTAAGTACAAAGCTTAAAAATCTCACCAAATAATGAGAAATATCTCTATCTCCCAAATTTAATAAAATGGCGATACATGTACATGTACTTATGAAATGTTGATCATTTTATCTTCTTTATTCCACACCCATTGGCACATGTATTCAACGTAATCCCGGCCAATGAATACATATTATTATATACCTCTGAAATAGTGAAATACAAGCCGGAACTACAGTAATGCCCTAATTAATCGACTCCATAACCACAGCAGAATTATGGGTAACTTTTCAGGATTTTGTCGGAAATATGGCTTGTTGCCATTCATCGGAAAGCTCTCGAGGAGAGCTTTCCGATGAATGGCAACAAGCCATATTTCCGACTAAATCCTGAAAAGTTACCCATAATTCTGCTGTGGTTATGGAGTCGATTAATTAGGGCATTACTGTATTCTTGTTGACATTGTCACCAGAAAGATGATATACATTACGTCAACGATCCGTTTTGGGTGATATGCCCTGATCATTACTTGTTATTCGTCAGACTAATATTACAATAAAGGTAGCTATAGTATCAATGAAGATGACAGTAATGGACACAACAGTGTAGAATAAATACAGTACACAACTTAAATCATAATCTGGAATCTTTTATCAAACTCATTGCAGATGGCGCATAGTTTTCGGCTTTCGCGAAATATATCCTTTCGCAATCCAAAATTCATTCGATAAAAAATTCCCGAATAAGATTACTGAGAGAGTATATCATATAAAACTGCTCAAAGTTTATTTTCTTCTAAAATCATTTTCACCAGAAAATGATGTAAAGTTATATTACATAATTATCAACTGTTTGTTTGTTTATGAGACACGTTCCTCTCCAGGAGACTAAGTTACATAGAGTAAATTGAATTTCATTGTCCCAATTCTCATCAATACTCAACCAACAAAAGATCATTATCTGTGAGTACTTGTGTCCTGTACAAGCCTTGAAATAGTGTGTCTGTCATTTGCAGAATGAGGTCCCCAGAGGGTGAATTTAGTGATTCTACCCCGCATAGTGGGCTAGCATCACCAAATTCACCCTCTGGGAACCTCATTCTGCTGAGGTGTAAGCAGAATGAGGTCCCCAGAGGGTGAATTTGGTGATGCTAGCCCGCTATGCGGGGTAGCATCACTAAATTCACCCTCTGGGGACCTCATTCTGCAAATGACAGACACCCTATTTCAAGGCTTGTGTCCTGTATGTTTTACCTATAGTTGACATATGATAACGGCTTTCAAATTTATCATGTGAAACATCTTCCAAATAAGGCGGCTCATCTATGACCGAGTGTCAATAGATGATTGTATGTTTATTGGTGATATGTATTCCTATTTGTATTTCTTCATGACCGACACTCAGCTGTCCTTTATGCACCAAGAGAATACACACCGTTACTTTTCATCAATAATTCTCTTCTATTCACCCGTGTAATACCCAAACAGGATAACGCTAATTACTCTGGACATCCAACATCATCAAGTTTAATATCATTCTGTCATGCATGGTTGACATGGAATTGAATTTCCGTTAAGTGAACGCAGATAATTTTTTGGATGGATGAATTGAGTGTTCTTCAGAAGTGATATTTTATTCAAGTGCTTCATTATTACAAGTATATCATGATTTGAAGTAACGAAAATTTCATCTAAGGCTATTTTTTATATGCCTGTTTTGAAAAAACAGGACGTATTATGTTTTGGTCTGTCCATCCGTCCATCTAGTCGTCTGTCCATCCATTCCCTTTTTTCATTTCTGGATGATAACTTTATTAGTAAATCTGAACTGAATGATATGAAATTTGGTATGTGCGTTTACTAGCCCAATATACAGGTCAAGATCGAATTTGGGTTCCGCTCACCAATTTTCACCAGTTATGGCACTTTGTTGTAATTACCACGGGCATATTTTTCCACGCCCTAGCAATGCTCTTGTTTTTTTTTGTTTACTGATTCCTCTTGTAATCAGCATTTTATTTCCCCCAATTCTAATGGGCCGTATAGAAAAAACAAACACAGCAGTCATATTTATTGAGCATCAATGGGGCCAAAATATCATATGAAACTATTTCTGACAATAATTGGGATCAACCCTCTCATGACTGGAGCTTCCTGAACTTTTGTGAAAACCCTGTGCCAATGCATTCATTTTTGCCTTGCATATATAAGAGAATACAGTTACCTTACAATATTTACCTTGACCTTGTAAGCCCATGCATTCTCTTATATGTGGGAGACTCACATATATAAGAGAATGCTCTGGCATCGGATATTTAATGTTGCACCAGTGCAGCTCCCGTTGTGAAAGGGTTGACCTACCAGATATTCCCTTGTTCACCAATCAGAAATAGACTTTCTGAACATTGCAGCACTAGCTTACTTTGCTCAAATTTTAACATATTCCCCGAGTCTAGCCTTCTTTCATGTCTATTACAGACTCGATCATTAACCATTTTGTCTAAAATTGATATGTATTACATTCAATTTCAATTTAAAACATTGGAGCTTCCTGAAATTATGTGAAAACCCTGTGCCAATGCATTCTCTTATATATGCAAGTCTCCCATAGGGAGCCTCGCATAGATACCTTGTAAGCGATAGAATTATCTTATAAATGCGAGGCTCCCTATGGGAGACTCGCTTATATAAGAGAATGCACTTGCACATGATCTTTAATGCTGCGCCTGTCATGAAAGGGTTAACCCTTTCAGTGCCAAGTCCAATTCCTTGATCATTTTTCAAATTTATTGATTATAATAATGTGATACATTGATGGAAAGAGCTCTTAGAGCTATTTCCATCAATGTATCACATTATTATATTCAATAAATTTGAAAAATGATCAAGGAAATATGGGTTGATACAAAAATCGGACTTGGCACTGAAAGGGTTAATGACGAAATGACCTTCAATATGAAAGACGTTCTGTAATGGTTTACAGAATTAGCGAGGAACAGGTCTGTTTATTAGGGAGATGTAGGATGGTAAATTACAAGGAGAAGTCATAAAGTCTCAAGTTCAATTACCGCCTACACATCAACGTTCTGTGACCTGATATTAACAATGAGTACCAATCAAATTATCATCAGCAATGGTCTTTAATCCTTTAACGAGGCTGATACATGTTACCTCTGTTTTGATTGGCCATGCCATAGTGTGGGGGAAGGGTGTGGTGGTATTGGTTCCACTCTCAGGAAACACACAGAAAGACAGTCCAGCCTGACTATGCCACCCCCTCGAATACACAATACAATATAAAAAATATACTATGTATTAATATGTGTATATTGAAATTAAATATCCTATCCTGTCCTATCATATTCTTGCCAACAGCAATAGGGCCAAAAGTGCCCATTGACAGATTCTGAGCTTGTACCTCTGCTAAAATACATGCTGCCATTTGGCCATAGGTATTGTGTAATAACAGAGAGGTCGCTTTTCCATAGTCATTTATTAGTAAAAAAATAGGCAATTTAACAGATTTCAGAGAGAAAAACATCTCTCTAGGTTGGTCTCTCTATTTTAAGGCACATTGATGACGCGGATAGTATTGGATTTCAGTCATTGACTACTATAATCTGAGATCGAGTTAGATCCACCCAGTTTTCAAATTTATCTATAAATTTTGACAAGACGTGACAATTTTGCACATGGCACAGCCATTATCGCAGCTGCCGATCTGATGGTGTGCCTTGCATAATGTCATCCCTGGACATTAAAGGCCCACTTAAATTTTCGAACCCCAAGATAATTGCCATATGCCATATTATATACCATTTGAAAAAGGACGCTCAAAAACATTGTATTATCAACTTATTCGGTGTAATAAACTGTTAACTTGTTGAGATATCAACTTGGTTCTGTGATCAAGTTTCATTATTTTCAATTGAAGGGGAATAATTCTATATCATAAAATATAGAGTAATTCCCCTTCCATTGAAAATGTATTAATAGTTTGAATTCTGTTGCATTCTGGGAGCCATAACGGGGGAAATCTTTCTATGATTTTAGCCGTTTCAATTTCTCTATGGGCATCTTCTGAGACACAGACGTTTCAAATGGTGATGACTTATAGTATTTTAATCATATGGTATGGCATAGAATGTTATTAAAACTGTATATCAAGGCACTGTAAAAAAAATAATCTTTGACTCGAAAATTAAATGGGCATTTAATTACACTATGTGGAGCTGAGATACAAAATTTATCCAGTATGTTTTAGGGGCGCATAGAAAATTCTTTTGCTCATGACATCAGTTTCAGAGCATGCTGATTGTGAATTTGTGACATCTCATTCATTGTCATCGATTCAACCATGATCCTCTCAGTATTCGGGATGCAGATGACAATATTGATACCCTGATGGATCTGAACTCTCGGCCACATTGAAGGGTTACCTTGGAGGTCAGCCGATTAACCATTCCATGACTGGAGCATGTTGAAATTTTGCGAAAATCCTGTGCCAATGCATTCTCTTATATACATGTGTATGTGAGTCTCCCGTTGAGAGCCTTGCATTTATAAGAGAATACTTTGGCCTAACAATGTTTAACTGCAATTCTTCAGAAAGGCTACTTCTGATTGTGAACAAGGAAATACGTAGCTAGGTTAACCCTTTCTTGATGGTGCTGCATTAAAGATCCGATGCTGGTGTATTCTCTTATATATGTGAGTCTCCAATAGTGAGTCTTGCATATAGAAGAGAATACATTGGCCTAACAATATTTTCCTTGACCTTGTAAGCCGGTGCATTCTCTTATATATGTGAGGCTCCCTATGGGAAACTCGCATATATAAGATAATGCATTGACTTAGGGTTTTTAATGTTGCACCAGTGCAGCTCCATCATGAATCTCGGGGTTAATACCCTGTTGGATCTGAACCCTTGGTTGTATTATAAGGGTCAGAGGTCAGCCGACTAACCAACTGAGATGTAATCCATTCTGATGTTTTACTTATCTACATGTACTCTTCAGATCTGCTTAGTTGGCTCAACTTCTATGGGTCACACCCCATTTAGAGGCTTGCTTGTGGCATTGAAGCCATAGCTAGCTATAATCCATTTCCATGTTTCACTTATCTATACTTCAGATCTAGGGCACACCATTATATGATGGACACAAGCCTGCTAATAGTGTGTCTGCAGAATGAGGTTCCCAGAGAGTGAATTTAGTGACGCTATCCCTCATGTGGGCTAAAATCATCAAATTCACCTTCTGGGAACCTCATTCTGCTTAGGCCTCAACTGCTATGGTGACCTGTAGGATCAGATTTAAGTTCCCCAGTTGAAGTGGATGATGTTCACCCGTTAGTCACCTCGTTTATGCATTTTATCTTATTTACCCAGAAAGTGAATTTGTTGATGCTAGCCCACCATACATGATAGCATCACTAAATTCACCCTCTGGGGACCTCATTCTGCAAATGACAGACACACTATTTCCAGAATTACTTTGCGGCATTGAAGGGTTAGCTCGGAGGTACTGAGCTGCAATCCATTTCGATGTTTCACTTATCTACTCTTCATATCTAGAGGACACAATTATATGATGGACATACAGTAATGCTCTAATTAATCGACCTGTTAACCAAAGCAGAATTATGGGTAACTTTTCAGGATTTAGTCGGAAATATGGCTTGTTGCCATTCATCGGAAAGCTCTCGGGGAGAGCTTTCCGATGAATGGCAACAAGCCATATTTCCGACTAAATCCTGAAAGTTACCCATAATTCTGCTTTGGTTAAGAGGTCGATTAATTAGAGCATTACTGTATTTGAAGACAACACTGCCTTTTATCTAATGGTTCCACTAATCGCTGGTCTGATTATATTGAGACAATCCTTCTTTTATTCTCTGGTCAAACAAGACCGGTGGTCATCACATATTTATAAGAAAAGATAAAATTGATTATCAATAGGTGATAACAATGACTCGTCCATCCCCACCAATCCTGCAAATAGTGGGTTGTTATGAAGGGAACTGCTGTCATTTACGCCCTTTATGTTTTTAACATTAAAAGCATTTAACCCTTTACCCAACAGAAGGGCCCTGTGCCAATGCATTCTCTTATATATGCGAGTCGACCATAGGTCGCCTCGCATATATAAGAGAATGCATTGGCTTAACACATTAAAAATTACAAAATTGTTAAAGAATGTAAGAAAAAATGGTAAAAAGTGTTTAAAAAACAGATTTTTTTAAGGCCAATGCATTCTCTTATATATGCGAGGCGACCTATGGTCGACTCGCATATATAAGAGAATGCATTGGCACAGGGCATAACTGTAACCATCACAATGTGGTCAATGAGCCGGTTCCAATGATATCTATATTTGTATGGTTCTAATGAGACAGACCGAAGATATTTTAGGCTGTTGAAGCTTTAATTGGCCGGTTTTGGCCGGTTTGTTGGGTAAAGGGTTAAAAGCAACAAACCGGCCAAATAAAGCTTCAACAGCCTAAAATATCTTCGGTCTGTCTCAATAGAACCATACAAATATGGATATCATTGGAACCGGCTCCTTGACCACATTGTGATAGTTACAGTTATGCCCTGTGCCAATGCATTCTCTTATATATGCGAGTCGACCATAGGTCGCCTCGCATATATAAGAGAATGCATTGGCCTAAAACAAATTATTTTTTTAACACTTTTTACCATTTTTTCTTACATTCTTTAACAATTTTATAATTTGTAATGTGTTAAGCCAATGCATTCTCTTATATATGCGAGGTGACCTATGGTCGACTCGCATATATAAGAGAATGCATTGGCACAGGGCCGTTCTGTTGGGTAAAGGGTTAAAGATGCTCTATCTCTTCCTTGCACCATTTCAAACAACAACAATAAAATTTCTATGAAATACACGCTTCCACTATTATACCCAAAAACAGAAAAGAAACATCTGGCTGTTTTAATGTTGTGTCCTAAACATTATTTAAAAGATATTTCCATTCCAAAACATTCACTCATCACAGCTGAGCTGTGTATTGTTATAAAAATAGCCACATTTTCTGTCCCAGTTCCTTACAATTGTTCTGTAGATGAAGTTTCAAACAGAAAAGGAGATCCTTTTTTATCACATAATTAACCCACAAAATCAGCTTCATAATTATTGGTAAGACACACGTGCAGGGATGTGGCTAGAGGGTCTCCGCTGGGGGGGTGTCCACCTTGGGAATTTCCAACTGCACCCCCCCGCCCCCCTTGAGTCGCAATCACACCAACACAACTTTTTGCATAATTCCATTTGCACCCCCCCCCCCCCCCCCCCCCCCTTGAGTCGGAATAACACCGACAACTTTTTGCATAATTCCATTTGCACCCCCCCCCCCCCTTGAGTCGGAATTGTACCAACACAACTTTTTGCATATTTCCATTTGCACCCCCCCCCCCCCTTGTACCTCATGCTCAGGCCTAATTTCCTATATATTCATAAGCCATGCTTCTATTTTCCCAGTATGAGAACATTAAGATATTTTAACAACTAGTGATCTAATTCCAGACAAATGCACACAGCTACCGACAACAGACCAGGAAACACCGGGCCGACCATGGTTGTTCGGCCCGGTGTGAGAAAAATTTGAAAACTATACAAGAAAATCGCAAATCCTAGCATCAAGACTGGCCTCAACTGAAGCTTTCGTAGTGTTGGAAATTTCAAACCTCATACTCCCCCTCAGGTTGGAAAATTCTTCAACTGATGACCATTTATGTCTACAAGTTTGACCAAATGTAGCAAAATATTGTTTTGCTAAACTAATTAGCAGTTTTGTATTGGCCATGTGAATGGGGCAATGACACACCGGGCCGACCATGGTTCGGCCCGGTGTACGAAAATTTTGAAATCTGAACAAGAAAATCGCAAAATCCTAACATCTAGACTAGCCTCAAGCCTTCCTACTGTTCGAAATTTCAAACCCTACACCCCCACTTAGGTTGGAAATTTTCCAACTGATGACAATTCCAATGACAATGTTGACCAATTGTATGACAATATTGTTTTCTTAAATTAACTAGAAGTTTTTGACTGGCCACGGGGGAGAGACCAGGACACAAGCTTTCCAAGTGTTGGAAATTTCCAACCTGTCACCCCCCTAAGGTTGGAAAATTTCCAACTGATGACCATTTCTGTCAAAAATTTTGACCAAAAATAGGAACATATGCAAATATTGGTCGAAAAACAATAAATTCCCCCAATAAATTGTTTTATAATCAAACTACAAGAACATTTTCAACCTATTGTTGGTGTGAAATTTCGTTGTGGCAGGTATGAAATTTCCAACTATTGAAAATATAGCTCTCTGCTGGGGGGGTGAGACACCCCCCACACCCCCCCTCTAGCCACATCCCTGCACACGTGTAATATTAGCGCGTGCGATGATGTCACGCCATTATTTAAATGACTTGCGATTGCTGAAGTTTATTATTGATGTTTTCGATGAATACTTCGCGTTTATTTGATCATGTGATAAAAGGTATATCAAACTCGGTAAACCTCGGCTCAAATCGAATTTAGTGAACTCGGTTGATAAATTCCGTATAAAATAGAAACTCATGTGAGATCCTCTATTTCTGATTCTTTATTTTGTACATTTGCATTGTGGATGTGTTACTAATTGTAGTTAAGCAAATTTCTCTATCGTAACAACAATGTCTCTTTATTTTTCTGCCCACCCCCTCTTACTAGTTGAGACGAGGAAGGGCAACTGTCCGATACATGACTCTGAATGCGGGATGCACACCTGATGACGTATGTTCTATCTCCTATCCTCTTCCGATCTAAAGCACACACTTATGTTGTGAACACGATCGAAGACCAACACTGCCGTACAACTAATGATTCTACCCATCACTGGTCCGATTTAATTTACAATCCTGCCTTTTTATTGTCAAACAAAACGGATGGACATCACTTATTACGAGAGGATTATATTGGTAATCAATAGGTGATAACAATGACTCGTCCCTTACAAACAGGTTGGTCAGTCTTTTGTTGGACAAGCTGTCTTATTATGAAGGGAAGTCATTTTTGCCTGTATTTAAACCAGCAAAGTTGATAGACTTCTCTGAATTTAGGCATCTTGTCTGGGTGCTCACACAAATATCATCCCTTCCTTTAACCTTTAGAGCTCTTTCCATCAATGTATCACATTATTATAATCAATAAATTTGAAAAATGATCAAGGAAATATGGGTTGATACACAAATCGGTCTTGGCACTGAAAGGGTTAATAAATTGGAAATTAGTCATTTTCTGTGTCAGAATAAGAGACCAGGTCTGAGAATAATGTGCCTGTCAGTTGCAGAATGAGGTCCCCAGAGGGTAAATTTAGTGACACTATCCCTCATAGCGAGCTAGCATCACTAAATTCACCCTCTGGGGACCTCATTCTGCTTAATTAAGCCTCATCCTCTCTGGAAAGTTTCTTTATTATCAAATATATTTCTATAGAAACTTCTTCACATAGATTGATTCTATTTCTTTTTTACTTTAGTTTCTCTATATCCCCAAATTGGCAGATGACACATTACATAATTAGGTTCCCAATGGGTGTACATCAGAATATTCACCATTTGGAAAATTCAATCTGAGTCTTTGTCTCCCATAGGCATAGCATAATGATGCCATGCAGAATGAGGTCCCCAGAGGTGAATTTGGTTATGCTAGCCCGCTAAATTCACCCTCTGGGGACCTCATTCTGTAAATGACAGGCGCACTGAACTCAGACTTGTTCTGACCAGGCCTGTAAATATGGTGGCGGACATTTGCAGAATGAGGTCCACAGAGGGGGGAATTTAGTGACGCTACACCACAGTGGGCTAACGTCACTAAATTCATCCTATGGGGATCTCATTCTGCATGGCCTTATGCATTGTGTTGTCTGCCAATTTGGGGATATAGAAACTAAACTAAAAAGAAAAGGAAGCCTTCTAAAGAAAAAAAATTAATTATTTGATAACAAAGATACTTTCTAAAGAAGATAAGGTCTAAGCAGAATGAGGTCCCCAGAGGGTGAATTTAGCGGGCTAGCATCACCAAAAATTCCCCCTGTGGGGATCTCATTCTGCATGGCCTTATGCATTGTGATGTCTGCCAATTTGGGGATATAGAAAAACCAAACTAAAAAAGAAAAGGAAGCCTTCTAAAGAATTTTTTTTTATTATTTGATAACAAAGATACTTTCCAGAGAAGATAAGGTCTAAGCAGAATGAGGGCCCCAGAAGGTGAATTTAGTGACACTAGCCCCACTGTGCGGGGCAGCCTCACTTAATTCACCCTCTGGGGACCTCATTCTGCAAATGTCCGGCACCATATTTTCAGGCTTGTTGTGGTACTGCTGATGACATGCGTCTCTCGTAAGTACTGTCCCCTTCTGATCTGAAGCACACACTTAAGTTATGAACACGATGGAAGTCATACACTTAAGTTATGAACACGATGGAAGTCACACACTTCCATACAACTAATGATGCCACCCATCAATGGTCCGATTCAACTGTCAACCCTGCTTTTATTTTCTGGTCACACAAAACGGGTGGACATCACTTATTAAGAAAGGATTATATTGGTAATCAATAATAAGGTCTCATCCCTTACAAACACGTGCAACAATCAGTTATGGGTCTGGCTTGTGAAGTGAAGCCACTGTCATTTTCGCCCATATTCCATGTAAATAATATTTTAAATTAAACGGATTTGGCTCATTCGAACTTCCAAATTCTGTCTACATAATTTTGAAGAATGTATACGAAAGGTTTACAAATATATGACGAAATAGAGATATACTGGTTTCATATGCTCTGAAAAATAATTTCCATGGTAAAATCTATTTGAGTCGAGTTGAGGAACCCACCCATCAAAGCTCAGATTGATCAGATATTGATTTTTGAAATTTGTTATTTCTCCAGATGTGTACTTATTTGAGGCCTGCTAAAAGTTGTCAAACCATCAGTCTCAGACCAAATTACGGATGAAGATGGTTAACCCTTTACCCAACAGAACGGCCCTGTGCCAATGCATTCTCTTATATATGTGAGTCGACCATAGGTCGCCTCGCATATATAAGAGAATGCATTGGCTTAACACATTAAACATTATAAAATTGTTAAAGAATGTAAGAAAAAATGGTAAAAAGTGTTAAAAAAAGATTTTATTTAGGCCAATGCATTCTCTTATATATGCGAGGCGACCTATGGTCGACTCGCATATATAAGAGAATGCATTGGCACAGGGCATAACTGTAACTATCACAATGTGGTCAAGGAGCCAATTCCAATGATATCCATATTTGTATGGTTCTATTGAGACAGACCGAAGATATTTTAGGCTGTTGAAGCTTTATTTGGCCGGTTTTGGCCGGTTTGTTGGGTAAAGGGTTAACTCTAAAATCAAGTGGCTTTGAACATTTGAAAATCCGGCCATATTTCGTTAAACAAGATGTTGATAAATAACACGTTTTGGGCAATTTTCTACTATAGTTAACTGTGGTTAGCATTATTTTTGGGCAATTAATCGATTCTTATAACTGAAGCGGCATTTCAAAAAAATTTGTTGTTTTGGAATCTGATTATATGGGGACCATCATCGAATCGGATTGAGTACCTAAAATGAGTTTTCTACCCTCGTGTCATTCTGTGACTTTTTAGCTCACCTGAGACGAAGTCTCCGGTGGAGGTATAGTCATCACTCCCCGTCCGTCGTCCGTGCGTCCGTCTGTCTGTCTGTCCGTCTGTTTAGTTTCTATATCCCCTAATTTGTGAATATAAAATGCATAATTGAGGTGCCCAATGGGTGCACATCACCAACTTTAACTGGAGAACTTCAATCTAATGCTATGTCTCCCATAGCAGTTGAGGCCTACACAGAATGAGGTTCCCAGAGGGTGAATTTGGTGATGCTAGCCCGCATTGCAGGATTGTGTCATTAAATTCACCCTTTGGGGACCTCATTCTGCAAATGTCAGACACTATGTTCAGACTAGTCTGTTCGAATATTATGTTCTTAACCACCAGTATCCAGTTGAACTCATTATACCCTGATTTTGCAAAGAAAACTTGGGGGGGTGGGTATATTGGATTGAATTTGTCAGTCTCTATGTCAGACTGTTCTCCCATCCATCCATCTGTCATTATGTCTCTATCCGTCCATCAATTGTTTTCTTCTCCAGATACATATTAAAGACCAAATGGGTTTATATATTTAGGTGTGGATGTCCCCCAGGTGACTCACATTCAGATTTGTTCAAATGAGTTCATCAGTTCAAATAGGTGAGAAGTCAGGGCCATAACTCTTTCCTTCCATAGTAATTCTTAAAACAATTTCTTCTCAAGAACCATCTGGACTATTTAGATTATGTTTGGTATGGATGGTCCTTCGGTGACGGGTTTAGATTTTTTCAGATTTGGGGTCATTTTAGGAAAATCAGTTCAGTTCAACTCTTAAAATCTAATGTCTGAAATTACCAAATGAATGGATCTCATAGATGGGGATTCATGTTTGTTCAAATAGGGGTGGAGATAAGAGATTTAATTATCAACCAGCCACCCTACCTGTGCTCCGGCGGAGCTATAGTCATCACGCCTCGTCCGTCCATCGTCTGTACGTCCATCCGTCCGACAACAATTATTTGAACATCTTCTCCTCTGGAACCATAAGACCAAATGGGTTCATATTTGGTGTGGATGTTCCCTAGGTGATTCTCATTCAGATTTGTTCAAATGCGGTCACTGGGTCAAATAGTTGCGAAGCCAGGGCCATAACTCTTTCCCACCATAGTAATTCTTTTAAACATCTTCAGAACAATAAGACCGAATGGTTTCATATTTGGTGTGGATGTTCCCTAGGTGACTCACATTCAGATTTGTTCAAATCAGTTCACTTGAAATAGTTGCGAAGCCAGGGCCATAACTCTTTCCCTCCATAGTATTCTTAAAGTGACTTCTTCTCAAATACCATCAAGCTATATGGGTTCATATTTGGTATGAAGGATCCTTGGGTGACTGGGGTTCAGATTTGTTCAAATCAGGTCACTGGGTCAAATGTGGGCGGGGCCAGGGACATAACTCCAAATTTTTTGTCTTAGATTTAACTCTTTAGATATCTACTTCTTTTAAAGTGATTATGAAAAGTTCTGACTGTTGTGGTCTCCAGAGTCCCAGTCTTATCAGTCTTTGCAGTCTGGTGAGCGACCCCACAGTCATTGACTGTCTTGTTAAATATTAACCTCTGCACAAACGGTGCTCACCCATGATTGCAAGCACTCAGGGTGACCCGGTCGACATTAGCGCTCTTCGTCAGTCCTAATGTAATGAATATACATTCAATATTTTCTGACAATAGGCCTCTTGAGACACAGTTGTCCAGAAAGGGTGATTTTGTACATGTAGACATGTAATCTTGAGATACAGTTAGTTTATGACCTTCACAGAGAGGGTAATTTTGTACATGTAGACTGGTAATCTTGAGATACAGTTAGTTTATGACCTTCACAGAGAGGGTGATTTTGTACATGTAGACTGGTAATCTTGAGATACAGTTAGTTTATGACCTTCGTCAGAGAGGGTGATTTTGTACATGTAGACTGGTAATCTTGAGACACAGTTAGTTTATGAACTTCACAGAGAGGGGTGATTATGTACATGTAGACTGGTAATCTTGAGATACAGTTAGTTTATGACCTTCACAGAGAGGGTAATTTTGTACATGTAGACTGGTAATCTTGAGATACAGTTAGTTTATGACCTTCACAGAGAGGGTGATTTTTTACATGTAGACTGGTAATCTTGAGATACAGTTAGTTTATGACCTTCGTCAGAGAGGGTGATTTTGTACATGTAGACTGGTAATCTTGAGACACAGTTAGTTTATGAACTTCACAGAGAGGGTGATTATGTACATGTAGACTGGTAATCTTGAGACACAGTTAGTTTATGAACTTCACAGAGAGGGGTGATTATGTACATGTAGACTGGTAATCTTGAGATACAGTTAGTTTATGAACTTCACAGAGAGGGGTGATTATGTACATGTAGACTGGTAATCTTGAGATACAGTTAGTTTATGAACTTCACAGAGAGGGGTGATTATGTACATGTAGACTGGTAATCTTGAGATACAGTTAGTTTATGACCCTGCCAGAGAGGGTAATTTTGTACATGTAGACTGGTAATCTTGAGATACAGTTAGTTTATGACCCCGCCAGAGAGGGTGATTTTGTACATGTAGACTGGTAACCTTGACATACAGTTAGTTTAACCCTTACATGACAGGAGCTTCCTGAAATTTTGCGAAAACCGTGTGCCAATGCATTCTCCTATATATGCGAGTCGTCCATAGGGTGCCTCGCATGTATAAGAGAATGCATTGGCCTAACAATATTACCTTGACCTTGTAAGCCAGTGCATTCTCTTATATATGCGAGGTTCCCTTTGAGAGAATTGCATATATAAGAGAATTCACTGGCACAGGGTCTTTAATGCTGCACCATGCAGTTCCCGTCATAAAAGGTTATGACCTTCATAGACAGGGTGACCCTGTAATAGTATACTTAAAGATATGTGTTTATAGATTAAACTGCCTGCTTAAAATATGTTTAGCTAAAGAATCTGAGAATGGAAGAAAAACAATTCATTATTTACATATAAAAAATTTAATGCCATAAAAACAGCCATTGGGCTTTGGGCAAACAGCTTTCTCACATGTGAATTATTTTGGTAGATTGATACATGTAATGCTTAAATTAATCCATTTATCGTCCTTCAAAATCGTCCAGAACACTATAAGTGTACAGTCAGTCCACTCTTATTGTATTGTACACGTCATCTCCCCATGCATCTCCCTTTAGGATATCTTCTCCCACCATGGATATACCCCCATCACCTGTGACAAAATATCAGTTTCACTTTGACAGTATAATGTCCTGGAATGATGAGAAAGCTTGCTCGTAATGTCAGGCTTGGACTAGGAAGGTGGGAAGATGTTCCGATCTGGACCCCAATCATGAAAAATGTTGTATCTGAAACCTGTATATCTTCCCTCAGGCTGTTAGAATAATAATCACTAATTTACAGTGGAGTCAAGACTGTCAAGGTGGCCACCATGTACTTCCAAGGTGACTTCAAACATAATATAGAATATATTTTTATACTTCGTTAGGTTGGAAGGGGAGGTGTACATACTGGCATCAGCTTGTTCGTCCATCTGTCCATCCGTTCGTGGACGCAACTTTGTCTGATCTTGTATTCCTTCATTTTTCTGTCAATATTTTTAAAATTTAGTGACATGGGAACCTGTGCACCTGTGATTATGAGGTCTGTCCAACTTTTTTTTATCAGAGTTATTCCCCTTTTTCAACTTATTATGAGATCCATCCGAGAATTTTTACTATAGTCATCCCTCTGTTTAACTGTCTAGCAACGTATGTAAGTTTGTGCAAGCTTGTATTCCTTCCTTTCCTGTTCAATTTCTATGAAACTTGGCAAAGGTATTTATCACCATGGCAACCTGTCCACCTGTGATTATGAGATTGGTTGGACATATTTTAGTTGATTTATTATAAATTGATTACGTAGTATACACATGTACATAATTTGAGGATCAAAAGAGTAATCTCCTTTTAAGATGGCTACATTTTTTGTAGCTGATGTCAGATTGGGACAGTCACATCTCTAGTTCTCACATATTTAGTCCAAGCCATTAAATCTTTGGCTTACTGGTAGTAAAGGACCATCATTTAATAGAGCGTAGTTATCCCAATGACCTATTGTCTTCATAGTTCAGCCTACATCACTCCTGCCCAGGTAATTATATAGACACCCTATCAGCTATGCCTTTATAGTATATATTAGATGTATCACAAGCCTTATATCGATTCTTAATTGTTGCCTTTTCTGACCTCAGCGAATTGATTATTTTTTACCTCTTCTTCTCCTGTTTGAGATTGTTAATTATAAATAAGGTCTTCATATTTCCAAACTCTTCATCCGCCTATGGCCATTTGTTGAATTTATTATCTCAACCATTCAAGACAGGAAATAGTGTGTCTGATATTTGCAGAATGAGGTCCCCCAGAGGGTGAATTTAGTGATGCTACAGCGGGATAGCATCACCAAATTCACCCTCTGGGGAGCTCATTCTGCTTAGACCTCATCTTCTGGGAAGTATCTAGTCTCAAATTGACATTGTTTTCAGTTACTTTTTCCTTCTTTTCAGTATGTATATCCCCTAATTTGCAGAAGATAAAATGCATAATCGAGATGACTAATGGGTGAACATCAACTTCAACTATGGAACTTCAATCTGATCCCAGGTCTCCCATTGCAGTTGATGCCAAAGCAGAATGAGGTTCCCAGAGGGTGAATTTGGTGATGTTCACTAAATTCACCCTCTGGGGACCTCATTCTGCAAATTTCACACACCATATGTGACCCGCCATATCAAATCCAGTCGTAAGTTGGGATTTTTTTACCCTGTGCCTAACAATTTTTTATCATTTTTTTTTAATAAATGTTTCTTACAATTTTTAGGACATAAAATAAAAAACATCCATTACCCTGCAGGGAGCCCCACACATATATAGAAGCATATAGAAGAGTGTCGTCTGCTTATGTTTGTCTGGGGCTCTGTATGGGTGAAATTATAAAATTGTTAAAGAATACAAGAACAAATTATTAAAATTGTAAAATATTGTTAGGCCAATGCATTATCTTATATATGCGAGGCGACCTATGGTCGACTCGCATATATAAGAGAATGCATTGGCACAGGGTAAAAAGATCCCGACTTACGACTGGATTTGATATGGTGGGTCACATATTTCCAGACTTGCATCTAATTAAGTCTTGATATGACCACACTATTTAGTACATGTGCACATGTGGCGTTAGCTTTTCCTCATTCAAATTTGGACGGCCACACCTCTAGTATGTCCAACAAAACCTGCATAATGATCAATGCACTCCATCGGCCCTGGAATTTTTCACAGGTAGTCTTTCTAGAAATAGCCTATAACTTCCAAGTATAAATTGGTTTGTTGAGTTATTAGAGCAGTTAAGCCTTTCATGACGGGTGCTGCGCTGGTGCAGCATTAAATATCCTGTGCCAGTGCATTCTCTTATAATTGTTGTAGGAAGAGATGACCCATCTTTAACCCTTTCATGATGGGAGCTGGTGCAGCATTAAAGGTCCTGTGACATTGCATTCTTATATGTGTGAGTCTCGCATATATAAGAGAATGCACTGTCTTACAAGGTCAATGTAAATATTGTTAGGCCAATGTATTCTCTTATATATATGCGATGCCCCTATGGGAGACTCGCATATATATAAGAGAATGCATTGGCACAAGGTTTTCACAATATTTCAGGAAGCTCCAGTCATGGAATGGTTAATTAGATTAGTAGAAAGATTGGTTTATTTTCCAGGAAAAAGATATCGTTGGAGCAAATTAATATTAATACATATTAGGCCATAAAATGGCTACCGCATTTGTGGCTTGTCCAAGTGCACATGCAGGCAATAGATTTTCTTTCGTCCCATTTGGATGACCACACCTTTAGTAGGTAGTTGTCTTTTGTCCTACAAAACTTGCAGAATGATGAATGCACTCGGTCCTGGGGTTAATCTTTCCCATAAATTTGTTCCAAATGAGGGACCACTAAATACTAACCAATACGCACAAAAGCCGTTATTCAAACGCAATCTATTTCAAACATGCGTAGCGACATTGCTGTTATTGTGCTAAAATACCTATATAACGGTAATCTTTTGTTACTCCGCAATAGTTTCTGAAACTCGAGTGTAGAACCTTCAGTGATCTAAATAGACTGCGCACAAAGGCTCCTACTTCCTATTAGAAGCGACAAAGGGCTGTCATCAATGGATCTGCAGTTTGAGGTCACATGTGTATTGGCTCAGTAAATCTTTTCACATCCATTATTGCAGAAATTTTTAATCATTGCCACCCCGGAAAGAATTAACGTTCGCTCTGATAATCGGGGGGAAATGTTGAGTTCTTATGTGCATGTGTGGTTAATTATGGTTTTTCAAACATTGCACTATGTATTTTCAGTTCATTCTTTCCCCTATTATTGATATTCAAGGCATTGTTTTTGAAAGTTTCAATTCATTTCATTTATTTTGATAATGGGGAAATGTTTAGTTTTTATGTGCTATTTAGTGCATTCTGGATAATTTTGATAATTCAAACATTGCACCATGTATTTATAATCCATGCCTTCCAAAAGTACAGCATTCACAAGATTATTGTTTCACTGTTCAGAAGGACATATTTTTCAACATTTTACTTTCAAATGAAGGTTCCCATCCTTTTTTACAATACCGGTTTTTCTATTTATTCAGATTCTAGTGTAAAAAATAACACATTTGAACAAAATTTGCCATTTGAAATACATCATCTTGGGTTATACAGAAATTGTTATATCACATTAAACCCCTGTTATATCATTTAAAAAGCCATTACATATTTCCTTACCTGTCACTAGTGATGAATAGGCACGTGCTTTCTGGTAATCACTTGGCATCGCGCCAACAAAATTTACATTGATTCAGGCAGATTAATACTACTTTGAATAGCTGTGCATGACACAAACACCAGACAATCCAAAATGATTGCTTTGTCCATTAAAGTTGAATTCTTTTCCAGCTTTCAACGAAAATTGACACAAAAACAAAGAGGCAAATTGGGGGACTATATTTTTGGTTGCCCGGGAGAGCACACAATACTGTTGTATACGGTTGTGACGCGTCTCAGCCAACGCTGTATATATCTGCATTTGGCAGCTTCTTTTAAGGATTTTGATTTGTTAAAAAGGCATAAAGCTCTAGTTTTTTTTTCTTATGATATACAAGATCTTCAACTTGTTATGTTGGGATATAAGATTTTATGAAACTCGTTTGATAAATTTGATTCATGACCAACATAACCTGTTGGAGATCCTCTACATCCTTTATTTGAATAGTTTGAAACATTTAGCTTTTAATGATGCTCTGTGGAACAAAGCCGAGATGTTAAAATAGATTTTTGTTATGTTATTGTTGTAACTGAATGTCTGGAACTCTGAATACATCTTCAGGGTTCCCAGGGAGTCTTGTTAACCTGGAATGACCTTGAATCTGAACAATGACCATTCAAGGTCTGGAGAGTTCTTAATCCTGAGGTTCATGACTGGAGCTGCGCTGATACAGCATTAAAGATCCTGTGCCAGTGCATTCTCTTATATATATATATGAGACTCCCACAGGAAGCCTCGCATTTATAAGAGAATGCACTGGCTCACAAGGTCAATGTAAATATTGTTAGGCCTATATTTCTCTTCTATATGCAACGCTCCCGCATATATAAGAGAATACATTGGCACAGGTTTTTCGCAAAATTTCAGGAAGCTCCAGTCATGGAAGGATTAAATTACTATAAGGTGACTTGAACAGCCTTTAATTTTACCAGTAATTCCAGTATATACAGTAATGCCCTAAATAATCAAATCCTTAACCACAGCAGAATTATGGGTAATTTTTCAGGATTTAGTCGAAAATATGGCTTGTTTTTGCATTCATCGGAAACCTCTCACTGAGAGCTTTCCGATGAATGGCAAGAAGCCATATTTCCGACTAAATCCTGAAAAATTACCCATAATTCTGCTGTGGTTAAGGAGTCGATTATTTAAGGCATTACTGTACATGTATATGCAGTGTTCACTGGTCGTATAAGTTAAGATCTTGAAAAAACTTGAACATAGCCAAGAAATGACCTTGAATCATTGAATGGCCTTGAATTTCAATAGTTCTGACCTGTGGGAATGCTGATATTTAATGTTCATTTCATCGTAAAAGAAGAAAAAAACAGTATTCTGCGTACCAGCCTCCGAGGAGACATTAAAGTGACACATGGCTGAAGGATGCCTGATATTACAATGGATTTACCTATTTCTCTGTTTATACCTGTAATTAACCTGATTTTTTAATATGCATTCATGGGCAAATAAAAATGGTGTGTTGGTTAAGGGAATAGAATTGAGGGAGGTAAACATTGAGATACATAAACACATACATGTATATCATATCACATTTATAAATATCTTGTATCAAGCTACCTCTGCATATGTTTACCTCCTATTGATGACATGTTAGTGTTTCGATACATAGGATATTCACTTTACATGAAATGTTGGTTTGTGAGGTGTGCATGGGAGGGGGTACATGTATAGCTACTATTTTGTGAGCCACTCTGGTCAAAAAACAATAAAAAATGAGTATACAGTATAAAAGATGGAGCGTTATTTCATGCAGCATTCTTATGTAAGGCTATCTGAATTACTATATCAGATTATAAGCATTGAGAACTTAAAGGCCCACTTAAGTTTCGAGTCACTGATTTTTTTTTTTTATAGTGCCTTGATATATGGTTTTAATAACAATCTATGCCATAAAATATGATTAAAATACTATAATTCATCACCATTTGAAACCTCTGTGACTCAGAAGATGCCCATAGAGAAATAGAAAACAGCTGAATAATTGTGGCGGCTCCCAGAATTCAACAGAATTCAAACTAAAAATGTATTTTCAATGGAAGGGGAATAACTCTATCTTTAAGATATAGAGTTATTCCCCCTCCATTGAAAATGATACACTTTGCACTACAAAACAGATGAAACTTAAGCACAAAAACATGTGGGTAACTCAAAAAAACAAAATGTTCACAGTTTATTATACACCGGACAATGTTTTGGAGCTTACTCTTTCAAATGGTATATATTATGGCATATATTACGGCATATATTACGGTATATATTATGGTATATATTATGGTATATATTTAGTATGGTATATATTATGGCATATATTATGGCATATATTATGGTATATATTACGGTATATATTACGGTATATATTACGGTATATATTATGGTATATATTATGGTATATGTATATATTACGGTATATATTACGGTATATATTACGGCATATATTCGAAAATTAAGTGGGCCATTAAAGATGCTCTATCTCTTCCTAACAGGACTTCCAACAACGACATACTTCATATGAAACTCTTGTTTAAACTTTAATGTACTTTTAATGTACATATTGTAAAAATACAAGAGAAATATCTTTTAACGTGAAAGTGTTTTTTGATAGATAGGTCCCGATAATAAATATTGTTATATTCTAATAATTGACATTTCAATGAAATTATATTGTGGTAAAATTACAGTGAATTTCACCTTATAATGCTGTTCATTATCTTGCAATGTCAAATTGATGTTGACACTTTCATATGTTGATATTTATATCTGTATATAGTATAGATTTTTATTTTTCAGGTGAGGTTGTTGAATAATATAACATGGAAGAAGTTCAGTGAATTCAGTCACCCTGCTACAATAGAGAACAATGATGCAGTAAGTTTAACCCTTTACCCAACAGAACAGCCCTGTGCCAATGCATTCTCTTATATATGCGAGTCGACCATAGGTCGCCTCGCATATATAAGAGAATGCATTGGCTTAACTCATTAAAAATTATAAAATTGTTAAAGAATGTAAGAAAAAATAGTAAAAAGTGTTAAAAAAAGATTTTTTTTTAGGCCAATGTATTCTCTTATATATGCGAGGCGACCTATGGTCGACTCGCATATATAAGAGAATGCATTGGCACAGGGCATAACTGTAACTATCACAATGTGGTCAAGGAGCCGGTTCCAATGATATCCATATTTGTATGGTTCTATTGAGACAGACCGAAGATATTTTAGGCTGTTGAAGCTTTATTTGGCCGGTTTTGGCCGGTTTGTTGGGTAAAGGGTTAAAACAAGGGCGTGGCTAGAGTATCTCCGTTAGGAGGGTTCATCTTATTATTTCCAACACCCCCCATATCCCGAATTAGACAGTCTCAAGTTAAAGGTACTCAATCGGATTAAGCACCACTAAATTACTATTTCTTTGGCTTCGGGGGTAAAAATATTTGATTTGAGTCAAGGAACCCACCCTTCAAAGCTCAGAGTGATTTTTGAAATTTCTTAAATTTTTTTAGATCTGGTCCACTTACATGTGCTCAAACAGACAAATTACGGACAAATCCAGGATGTAAGATGGATAACTCTAAAAGCAAGTGGTTATTATTGTTAGTAATAACCACTTTATTTTAGAGTTATCCATCTTACACCCGCAATTTGTCCATTTGAGCGCGTGGAAGTGTACCAGATATAAAAAAAATTCAAATTTCATAAATCAATATCTGTTCACTCTGAGCTTTGAATGGAGAGTTCCTCGACTCAAATCAAATATTTTTTACCCACGAAGCCAAAGAAATAGTAGTTTAGGGGTGCTTGATCGGATTGAGCGCCTTTAATATGTCCAGAAAATTATATTTGCATGCCACCTTCCCCCTCTTGGGTTGGAACTTTGCATCTGTATCTCAAGTTGTCCAACTTTGGTCCCTATTATGGTTGGAAATTTTTAACTGATAGCCATTGTAGTCCAAATTTTACCAGAAGTGCTGTAAGAATATATTTGCCTCTTGGTCCAAAAATCAATCTATCAGAACAATTGCAACCAATCTATAGTCTCAAATTAACATTGTTTTATGTTACTTTTCCCCCTTCTGTTCAGTTTCTATATCCCCTAATTTACAGAAGATAAAATGCATAATTGAGGTGACTAATGGGTGAACATCACTAACTTCGACTGGGGAACTTCAATCTGATCCTAGGTCTCCCATAGCAGTTGAGGCCTAAACAGAATGAGGTTTCCAGAGGGTGAATTTGGTGACATACATATTCACCCTCTGGGGACCTCATTATGCAAATGACAGACACCATTTCAAGGCTTGGTCTCTCTTCATCAGTTTGTCATGTTGTTTATATATTTTAAGGTCATATATAGGGAGATCGAGATTAGAGGTCCAGTCCCTAATGGGAAGCTCTCAGCGATGACATCAACCCTGTTCCAAGCTCAGAGTAAATGTGAGTATCTAAAATTCAAAGTAGCAGAAGGGAGGTAACTCTAAATCTGTGCTCAACAATGTTGATTCAGTATACTTTAATAGAACTGCAAATGTTAGTTTCGAAATGCTGATATTTTTTACA
Organism: Siphonodentalium dalli; assembly: GCA_032622095.1. NCBI lineage: Eukaryota > Metazoa > Mollusca > Scaphopoda > Gadilida > Siphonodentaliidae > Siphonodentalium > Siphonodentalium dalli. The sequence goes on from CP136064.1 coordinate 257,295,078, forward strand.
GCTATCTGAAAGGTATCTGTCAAAAGAAGAGAGGTAACTCTAAATATAGTATGTCAATATTTGCTCAACAATTTAACCCTTTCTGTTAAAAATACTCATTGAAGAGTAGTTCACTTTAGAAATGTTCAGATAAAAGTTCAACAAACGTGAATTGAACTTATTATCTAAACATTTCCCTCCAATTAACCCTTTACCCAACAGAAGGGCCCTGTGCCAATGCATTCTCTTATATATGCGAGTCGACCATAGGTCGCCTCGCATATATAAGAGAATGCATTGGCTTAACACATTAAAAATTATAAAATTGTTAAAGAATGTAAGAAAAAATGGTAAAAAGTGTTAAAAAAAGATTTTTTTAGGCCAATGCATTCTCTTATATATGCGAGGCGACCTATGGTCGACTCGCATATATAAGAGAATGCATTGGCACAGGGCATAACTGTATCTATCACAATGTGGTCAAGGAGCCGGTTCCAATGATATCCATATTTGTATGGTTCTATTGAGACAGACCGAAGATATTTTAGGCTGTTGCAGCTTTATTTGGCCGGTTTTGGCCAGTTTGTTGGGTAAAGGGTTAATGGGACTATTTCTTAATTGTAATATCTGTTGTCTGCTTCTTTTTCCTGAAAACCCCTCCAGATGAATAATAGACAATTCCAATGTATACTGTTTTAACTGAGTGGGAGAATCCATTTAGTAAAGAGAGGGTTAACTCCTGATCAACTTTCAATATGCCCTGTCATTAAATTGCGGCTATATTTGATCCACCAGGCCCTGTTCCGTGGTTTCAGTGCTACAGATCAAAGTTCTGGAGCAGCATTTCCATATATGGAGTTTTGAATTATTCATGAGTTCAATATACGGAAATGCTACTCCAGAACTTTGAAATGTAGCACTAAAACCATGGAACCGGGGCTGGTTGAATCTCTGAAACCATGGAACGGAGCTGGATGACATAATTTTGTCGTTTGAACGAGACATATCCATTTAAATTTGCTCAGTTTTAAATGTGCACAATATCCTTATCACACAGACGGCATGCCTTCTGGAAAAAACTTGTAGCTATTATTTTCAATAATATTGGTTCATTTTCAGATGAGGCTGTTCCGGTGCCTGTAAAAATCCCAACAGTCAAACCAGATATCAACAAGGCGAACCCGAAGCTCGGTGTCGGATTGTTAGCATTTAGTAATGACTGCAGATACATGTATAGTAGGAATGGTGAGTTCGGCGTCGGATTGTTAACATTTAGTAATGACTGTAAATACATGTATAGTAGGAATGGTGAGTTCGGCGTCGGATTGTTAACATTTAGTAATGACTGCAGATACATGTATAGTAGGAATGGTGAGTTCGGCATCGGATTGTTAACATTTAGTAATGACTGCAGATACATGTATAGTAGGAATGGTGAGTTCGGCATCGGATTGTTAACATTTAGTAATGACTGTAGATACATGTATAGTAGGAATGGTGAGTTCGGCATCGGATTGTTAACATTTAGTAATGACTGCAGATACATGTATAGTAGGAATGGTGAGTTCAATTAACCTTCCACGACTGGATCTTCCTGAAATTTGGCAAAAGCCCTGTGCCAATGTATTCTCTTATATGTGCGAATCTCCCATAGGGAGCCTTGCATATATAAGAGGATAAATTGGCCAAACAATATTTACCTTGACCTTTTAAGCCAATGCATTTTCTTATATAATCTTTAATGCTGCACCATCACAGGGTTAACCTTACCGGTACCTAATTTCTGCCCTCTCTGAGCTGAGTGTTTCTGGTAATTTGCTCATGGTTAGCTTGGCACCGTGACGTTCTATGGTCGTTTGTTGAACTTTTTATCTAGCCTAATGGAACTACTCATCATTGAGTATTCAGTATAGAAAGGGTTATCCCAATTCCTTGTATCAGCAGATAGTATTCCCTCCCCTACATCAGAAACACTGAGTAAAATCATTGGTGAATTCCCTCCCCTACATCAGAAACACTGAGTAAAATCATTGGTGAATTCCCTCCCTTACATCAGAAACACTGAGTAAAATCATTGGTGAATTCCCTCCCCTACATCAGAAACACTGAGTAAAATCATTGGTGAATTCCCTCCCCTACATCACAAGCACTGAGTAAAATAATTGGTGAATTCCCTCCCCTACATCACAAACACTGAATAAAATCATTGGTGAATTCCCTCCCCTTCTGTTATTCCCGTTTTCAAAACCATTGTCCTACTAATGCGATAACAATTTGGCAATGAGATTTACTACCACAAGATACAGGTCAAGTTCGATTTCGGATTTCGACCGCCAATTTTTACCATGGTTATGGCCTTTTATTGGAATTTGCACTCAATGTTTGTTTCCAGATGATAACTTCAGTAAATGTTAACTGAATGCAATGTAATTTGGTATGCTGGTTTACAACCATAAAATACAGGTCATGTTTTATTTTGGGTTCCACCCGCCCATTTTAGCCGAGTTACGAACTGTAATGTAATATCCAATCCAGAGTATGGGACTAACATTTTCAGTAGCTATTAGTTTGTAGTTAATGTTCATGCTTTTTTACAGACAACATGCCGACTGCCCTATGGATTTGGGACATGACGAAGTTGTCACTAAAGACTGTGCTACTACAAGTTGCTCCTATTAAATGTGAGTTCCTTCATCATATATATATCAGATCTCATTGGATAAGGGGTCACTATTAAATGTGAGTTCCTTCATCATATATATATCAGGTCTCATTGGATGAGGGGTCACTATTAAATGTGAGTTACTTCATCATATATATATCAGGTCTCATGGTGTGAGAGTCACTATTAAATGTGAGTTCCTTTTTTTTATAGACCTGATCTTTTAAGTCACACATACTTTCAGATGTTAATGTGACTTATCCTGTGAATGAGAACTCATTTGCAGTACCAGGGTGAATTACATTCAAGATATTGTATGCTGATCTTCGTGCGCTAGTTTGCGAGGAACAAGCCTTATAATAGTGTGTCTGACATTTGCAGAATGAGGTCCCCAGAGGGTGACTTCAGAGATGCTACCCTACAGTGGGCTAGCATCACCAAATTCACTCTCTATGGACCTCATTCTGCTTAGGCCTCATCTTCTGGGCTTCTGGGAAGTTTATATAGTTTTAGTTACTTTTTCCCTTCTGTTCAGTTTCTATATCCTCTAATTAGCCCCTAAACCTGGTCTCATATTTTTAGTTAGACACATGTGTATTATTGGCATGCGCATTGGCATAATCAAGATGACTAATCGGTGAACATCACCAACAACTGGGGAACATCAATCTGATCATAGATCTCCCATAGTAGTTGAGGCATAAGCAGAATGAGGTCCCCAAAGGGTGAATTTGGTTATGATAGCCAGCTATGCAGGATTGTGTCACTAAATTCACCCTCTGGAGACCTCATTCTGTAAATATCAGACACACTAAATTCAGACTTGGTTACGTATTTTACTGATATGTTTTTTTCTCATCAGGTGCTGAGTGGGATCCCACCCAGACTCGACTGGCGTTGAGCACAGCAAATAATAAGCTCTACATGTGGTCTCCGAGTGGCTGTCTATCTGTTATAGTTCCCTCGGAAAGTAAGTTTCTATTAAATTTCATTTGTATTTGAAGGATCTATGTAGAATATGCTGCTAGTAACTCTTACTGTTTATTTCTGTAAATTCTGTTAGAATGATTTCAGGATCTGGTAGATGTTAAATCCGGGATTTAAATGTGTCTTTTCCCTCCTTATCACCCATGTTATCTCACATTCAACACTAAATACCAACACAAATTGAATATCATAATTATATTCTAATTAACAGAACTGAAAAAGTTCCGGCATTGACATCGACATGATTGTGCTAAGCTCTTATGTCACTGCGCATGCCAATAATACACATGTGTCTAACTAAAAATATGAGACCAGGTTTAGGGGCTAATTAACCCTTTACCCAACAAAGTGGCCAGAAACGCCCAAATAAAGCTTCAACAGCCTAAAATATCTTCGGTCTGTCTCAATACCACCATACAAATATGGATATCATTGGAACCGGTTCATTGACCACATTGTGATGGTTACAGTTATACCCTGTGCCAATGCATTCTCTTATATATGCGAGTCGACCATAGGTCGCCTCGCATATATAAGAGAATGCATTGGCCTAAAAAAAATCTTTTTTTAACACTTTTTACCATTTTTTCTTACATTCTTTAACAATTTTATAATTTTTAATGTGTTAAGCCAATGCATTCTCTTATATATGCGAGGCGACCTATGGTCGACTCGCATATATAAGAGAATGCATTGGCACAGGGCCCTTCTGTTGGGCAAAGGGTTAAATGATAAATTATTTTCCATATGATGGGTTTGGAACTGCAAAGTAACTGAGATTTTTATTATATATTTAATTGTTGATTTCAACCTTTCAGGTGCTTTTAACGTTCATTCACTGAAGTGGCATAAAGACGGCGATTCCGTGATATTACTCGGGAAGGACCAGATGTGTGTGTGTTACCTGTCTGGTGAAAATAGTGAGCCGGAAGTGGACAGTGCTGCATGAAGTGTTCATCATTTACATCACAATCACATTTACATCCTCATCACATTTACATTATCATCACACTTACATTTACATTTGAGGCTACCACCCATCTTTTTTCTGAGCCCTATGCTTGATTCTGCTTGTCTCGATTCTAACTACATAAATGGATCCCATTTACAGCGAAATTCAACAATTTAGTCATTCTACTTCATATTCATTTTCTAAATCAATAGAATTAATTGATAAGCTCACTATAAAGATCACTGGGGGTAACCTAATTCATTCCCATACAGTAATGCTCTAAGTAATCGACCCCTTAACCACAGCAAAATTATGGGTAACTTTTCAGGATTTAGTCGGAAATATGGCTTGTTGCCATTCATCGGAAAGCTTTCAGGGAGAGCTTTCCGATGAATGGCAACAGGCCATATTTCCGACTAAATCCTGAAAAGTTACCCATAATTCTGCTGTGGTTAAGGAGTCGATTACTTAGAGCATTACTGTATATGCCATACAGTAACTAGTTCGGGACTATATTATCTCTGCCACCAGGCTGTTGTATGGCAATCTCGCTGAAAAATAATGTGTCTGTGAAATACACTAAATATAATCCCTGTTATTTGATTAAATTAACTGTATACAATGTTGTTTTTATCCAAAATAGTTCATGTATTCCTTATTAGATTCTTAACTGGATCCAGGATTTCATATCTTTTTTTTACTGTATACACCCATCAGTAAGCCCATCCTCGAAGATAAGCCCTGTCTGGGTCTTTTACTCAAAATAAAACATGGGGTGGTCCTCGTAAATAAGCCCACCCCCATTTTTGAGTATTTGGAAAGTGAATACAATTATGTCTTCCTATCCTGAAGAATTGGAGAAGATACTTAAGCACCGTTTCTGGTTATTATCATGTGATTTTATCTTCTTATTAATATAAATAAAACACATTATTATCTTTATTCCAAAAAAAATATGTTATTGGTATATAACATGATGGTAGGTCGAAGGCTAACTGAATTTTTTGCATGTGGAGTCCTCGTGAGTAAGCCCAGTACCCACTTTTCTGGCAAATATGTGCACAAGCCCAAGGCTTACTGACTGGTATATACAGTAAAATGAGATTCAGGGTGTTGGTATATACAGTAAAACGAGATTGCAATCTCAGAAAGTTTGAAAATCCGTCAATCTTCTTATCTGATTCATTGGCAATGCATTGTATATGATCTATGAGATTTGTTTATTGTTTGCATTTCAACGCATGTGGTGTTTTACAACCATTGGTTTCCATATAAAATATGAATTGTCTTCCATAAATGGAAGCTCTATGTCACAAACTTGGCACATGTATGTAAACAGCTCACAAACAAGGCAATCGTCACATGTATGTAAACAGATCACAAACATGGCAAACGCCACATGTATATTAGCACACTCACAAACATGGCACACGTCACATGTATGTAAATAGCTCACAAACATGACACACGTCACATGTATGTTAGCAACTCACAAACATGGCACACGTCACATGTATGTAAACAGCTCACAAACATGGCACACGTCACATGTATGTAAACAGCTCAGTTGCATTAAGTATTCCCCAATTTCCAACTTGTCATTTATGAAGCATCCATCTAAATGGGCTTTAATCCCATGTTCAGGATAGCATCATTAAGTTCACCCTCTGGGGACCTCATTCCACAAATGTGAGACACACCATGTCCATGACTCCATATTCATACATTCCAAACAAATTTGTTCAGATATAACTTTTTTTATAAATATTGAATCAAATTTCCATCCAAACTTACTGATGTTATTTATTATATTTATAATAAAATGTTGACAAAAGTTCACCAAGTATCATTACACATGGCAGATACAGTAATGCTCTAATTAATCGACCTCTTAACCACAGCAGAATTATGGGTAACTTTTCAGGATTTAGTCGGAAATATGGCTTGTTGCCATTCATCGGAAAGCTCTCGGCGAGAGCTTTCCAATGAATGGCAACAAGCCATATTTCCGACTAAATCCTGAAAAGTTACCCATAATTCTGCTGTGGTTAAGAGGTCGATTAATTAGAGCATTACTGTATGGGTTACTGATTCATATCCATATCCTTGAAGGTCATTTATTCCAAGAAATCCCACCAGGTCTGAAGCCAGAAACCGACATGAGGGGCTGAAGGGTACAAATTTCTGACAAGTTTTTGACGAAATTTACAGATGTAAATAACTTCACGGTAACAAAATTAACTCCAGTCTAATTCAAATCAGACTCTTATAAACAAGATACGAATTACGGAGTCTAAACGATTTCACTATCAATCATATTACCGCCACTATAAATAGCTTATGCATGCAATCCTTGCATTATGACATCACAGTGCACAAATAGTTTTACAATTTACTTTCGGTTTCATTTTCGCAAATAACTAAACCGGGTGTCAATAACTTGAAATTCTATTCTCGTTTCAAGGTATTTAATATTGGTAAATTTTGGACCCCTTTGACAGAGCATGCGCAATTTGAAGTTTTGAGTCATCTGGCACGTCGTATAAAACAGCGTTGTGAACTTGTGCCAGAGACGTACTGACTCTTGGACGTAACGTCGTCAATATACATTGAAGGTAATGGTACAGTATGAAGTACTATGGGGATATGCATGTATTGACTGACAAAGGACGTTTCACGAAATTTTGGAATAAATATATTGCAAAGATATATACGAAGGTTCAAAGGTAATGAATGACACGATCCAGATTTTTAAAACAACAAACCCGTTTCCGAGATTTATGCACAGTATATTAGAAGTATAAATAAAGACACAATGAGGGCCAGTTTATAGTGCATTGTCAGATGACACTATCATGGCATATTTTCGTGAACTTCCCAAGGGAAATGATTATTGCAGATGGCATTTTGTATCAGAAATGCTAAAATTGTTTGAAATATACGATTACGGCATGTGCCAGCTGGCTTGACATATAAATAAAATAACGTAGCACATGCCAGATGCGCCAATGTCAAGCCAAGCGAAGATATAACGACCCATGTCTGGCGTGACGTATAAAACGGGCCTAAGAATTTTGAAATTGGTTCATCTTAATTTGAGTTGTAAAGCTGGACAAACCAAAATTGCAAATTTTTTACAAACTAAGGTCGATAAACGGAGACAAATTGAAAATGCAAACAATGCCATTTGGCATTCATTATGGCAAACATCCACACCAAATTTCATTCAGATCCAACAGCCCATGGATGGGATATGTGCTTTGAGCAGACAAAAAGAAATGATTTCCAGATAAACAAAGAAGGATAACTTTTAACATGAAAAAAAGTGACGTGCATGCACGTTTATTTGGAATACTTGAGTAGAGGGGGGGCTTATTCTAGTCGACTCGAACCCTATTACTATGTCATCAACTGGCCTGCCCAGACCAAGTCGTCTTGGTCCACAAGAGCTTGGGATATTGGTTGGGATGATGCAGTTTTGGATCGAGTCCCCTCCCATTAATCTTCTATAACAGACTTTACATCCAATCAAGGGCATGAGTTATCTTGCTTGTATGTCTTTGGACTAAGTCAAATGGATGCTTTGCATATATGAACAGAGGGCCGCCATTTCCAAGCATGATAATATCAAACATGCATATATCAGAGGTCTGTTAAATGTCAAAGAAACAAGATTTATTAGTAAACAAAGCCTTGTTTTCCAGAGAAATTTGATTTGTCGCGCTCTCAGAAAATGCATGTAAATAATACATTAAATGATCGTATCATCACTTTACAATTTTCTTTTGAGGTAAATGATATATAATTTTGAAGAGGGATTAATTGTGGACATGTCAGCTGATTAATCACATTCAGGGGTTTATGTGAATGCCCAGGCTTCATATGTATATGTAGTGCGTCTTTGGAATGAAAGTCCGTTATAAAAGAGCAATGGGGCAGGACATTATGATATTTAACACTATAACTATCAAATGATAACTGGCCTCCCCAGCTGAAGTGTGATGGAATATTAAATGAACATTACGGTATTCAACGCTATGATAGTTTAATGATAACTGGCCTCCCCTGCTGAAGTGTGATGGAATATTAAATAGACATATTCAGTATTTAACGCTGATAGTTTTAATGATAGCTGGCCTCCCCTGCTGAAGTGTGATGGAATAATTAAATGGACATATTCAGTATTTAACGCTGATAGTTTTAATGATAGTTGGCCTCCCCTGCTGAAGTGTGATGGAATATTAAATAGACATATACAGTATTTAACGTTGATAGTTTTAATGATAGCTGGCCTCCCCTGCTGAAGTGTGATGGAATAATTAAATGGACATTACGGTATTTAACTCTATGATAGTTTTAATGATAGCTGGCCTCCCCGGCTGAAGTGTGATGGAATAATTAAATGGACATTATGATATTTAACACTATAACTATCAAATGATAACTGGCCTCCCCTGCTGAAGTGTGATGGAATATTAAATAGACATATTCAGTATTTAACGCCGATAGTTTTAATGATAACTGGCCTCCCCTGCTGAAGTGTGATGGAATATTAAATGGACATTCAGTATTTAACTCTGATAGTTTTAATGATAACTGGCCTCCCCTGCTGAAGTGTGATGGAATATTAAATAGACATATTCAGTATTTAACGCCGATAGTTTTAATGATAACTGGCCTCCCCTGCTGAAGTGTGATGGAATATTAAATAGACATATTCAGTATTTAACGCTGATAGTTTCAATGATAACTGGCCTCCCCTGCTGAAGTGTGATGGAATATTAAATGGACATTACGGTATTCAACGCTATGATAGTTTAATGATAACTGGCCTCCCCTGCTGAAGTGTGATGGAATATTAAATAGACATATTCAGTATTTAACGCCGATAGTTTTAATGATAGCTGGCCTCCCCTGCTGAAGTGTGATGGAATATTAAATGGACATTATGGTATTTAACTCTATGATAGTTTTAATGATAGCTGGCCTCCCCGGCTGAAGTGTGATGGAATAATTAAATGGACATTACCGTATTGAACTCTATGATAGTTTTAATGATAACTGGCCTCCCCTGCTGAAGTGTGATGGAATATTAAATGGACATTCAGTATTTAACGCCGATAGTTTTAATGATAACTGGCCTCCCCTGCTGAAGTGTGATGGAATATTAAATGGACATTACGGTATTCAACGCTATGATAGTTTAATGATAACTGGCCTCCCCTGCTGAAGTGTGATGGAATATTAAATAGACATATTCAGTATTTAACGCTGATAGTTTTAATGATAGCTCGCCTCCCCTGCTGAAGTGTGATGGAATATTAAATGGACATTATGGTATTTAACTCTATGATAGTTTTAATGATAACTGGCCTCCCCTGCTGAAGTGTGATGGAATATTAAATGGACATTATGGTATTTAACACTATAACTATCAAATGATAGTTGGCCTCCCCTGCTGAAGTGTGATGGAATATTAAATGGACATTATGGTATTTAACACTATAACTATCAAATGATAGTTGGCCTCCCCTGCTGAAGTGTGATGGAATATTAAATGGACATTATGGTATTTAACACTATAACTATCAAATGATAGTTGGCCTCCCCTGCTGAAGTGTGATGGAATATTAAATGGACATTATGGTATTTAACACTATAACTATCAAATGATAGTTTGCCTCCCCTGCTGAAGTGTGATGGAATATTAAATAGACATTACGGTATAGCTGGCCTCCCCTGCTGAAGTGGGGGTGTAATATTAAATGGACATTACGGTATTCAACGCTATGATAGTTTAATGATAAATGTTAAACAATCAGCAAGAACAAACAGAATAAATAAACATTTTACACAACAGTTCTCATTGTATCACATATATTAAGGTTCTTCTTTCTCAGGGAGAACATGCTCTTGAGACAGGGACCCGCCCCGAGGTTTCAAATTGGGAGAAGTCACTTCTCCCTGTTTGGTTATATTGGAGAAGTGAACTGTTATCAGGGAGAAGTTGACTGTTATCAGGGAGAAGTTGACTGTTATCAGGGAGAAGTAACAACGACTGAAGTTCAATTTACACCCCAACATCATCCTTCTATGGTCCAATAATTATTATGCAAGACAAGAGCCCATTTATAAAACCATTATAGTGAGTACAACATCACTATAATCAGTAAATGTGACCCGCTATATCAAATCCAGTCGTAAGTCGGGATTTTTTTACCCTGTGCCAATGCATTCTCTTATATATGCGAGTCGACCATAGGTCGCCTCGCATATATAAGAGAATGCATTGGCCTAACAATTTTTTACAATTTAAAAAAAAATTTCTTGTATTCTTTAACAATTTTATAATTTTACCCATACAGAGCCCCAGAAAAACATGAGCAGACGACACTATTCTATATGCTTCTATATATGTGTGGGGCTCCCTGCAGGGTAATGGATGTTTTTTATTTTATGTCCTAAAAATTGTAAGAAACATTTATTTTTAAAAAATGATAAAAAATTGTTAGGCCAATGCATTCTCTTATATATGCGAGGCGACCTATGGTCGACTCGCATATATAAGAGAATGCATTGGCACTGGGTAAAAAAATCCCGACTTAGGACTGAAGTTCAATTTACACCCCAACATCACTCATTCTATGATCCATTAAGTATTATGCAAGACAAGAGCCCATCTATATAACCATAGGTCGCCTCGCATATATAAGAGAATGCATTGGCCTAACAATTTTTTACAATTTTAATAATTTTTTCTTGTATTCTTTAACAATTTTATAATTTTACCCATACAGAGCCCCAGAAAAACATGAGCAGACAACACTATTCTATATGCTTCTATATATGTGGGGGGGGGCTCCCTGCAGGGTAATGGATGATAAGAACATCATCATAATCAGTAAATATGCTGTTTGGACATATGCATACTGGTATATGAGAGGTCACTTCTCCCTTGAACAAAAAATGGGAGATATTGCCATTTTAGGGAGAAGATGTCTCCCCAAGTCGCCATCTGGGCTGGTCACTGTCTTGAGACATGCAAACAAACAAAATGTGTCAACTGCAACCTCACTAAACATGGACATATCATCTTAGTTTCCTTTTATTGATTCTGACATATACCCCACAATCAGTGCTAAATGATGGGCACATAATTAACAAGTATATTAACCTAACAGAATGAAAATAGGTGTTCAACGATTGGAAGTGAAAATGCATGTATTAGTAGTTTTGCAAGAAAACCTGTGTTTTTCGGGGGAAAACTACTCCATCCTTAGAAAACTGCTAACAGATACCTCAACATGAACATAACATAACCAGGGCACAGCAAATCCTGAATATTCACTTTTTTATCAAAACATTTCAGAATTGTGCATGACAATGACTATTAAAATTTATGTAAAATCAAATATAATATCATACAGTTTAAAACAGTTTGTCATAAATGAAAGAAACATGCATGGTTTAATCCTTCCATGACTGGAGTTTCCTGAAATTTTGAGAAAAGCACCGAAAACCCTATACCATAGGGAGACTCGCATATATAAGAGAATACATTGGCCTAATAATATTTACCTTCACTGTGTAAACCAGTGAATCATCATATATGCGAGGCTCCCTATGGGAGACTCACATATTTAAGAGAATGCACTTGCACAGGATCTTTAATGCTGCATCAGCGCAGCTCCCATCATGAAAAAGGGTTAAAAATCAATTGATTCAAACCCACATGTAAATTTAATTCAAATGAAAATTTCAGATTCACCGAGCCCTGAACATAGCATGCATACAAACTCAATTCTCAATTCAACAAATGTAAATAAATGAAACATAAGAAGCACTTCTCATATAGCATGTGATGCTAGGAAAACACAAATGAAAATGATCAAAATGAAGTAAAAATATTAAAAAAGCGCTGAGTATATGTATATTGTTGTGGATTGATTCTATAAACCCTTTTTATTTCTGAAGGACTGTCCAATTCAGTTTGAAACTGACTATATGTGACCCGGCATATCAAATCCAGTCGTAAGTCGGGATTTTTTTTACCCTGTGCCAATGCATTCTCTTATATATGCGAGTCGACCATAGGTTGCCTCGCATATATAAGAGAATGCATTGGCCTAACAATTTTTTACAATTTTAATAATTTTTTCTTGTATTCTTTTACAATTTTATAATTTCACCCATACAGAGCCCCAGACAAACATGAGCAGACGACACTCTTCTATATGCTTCTATATATGTGTGGGGCTCCCTCCTGCAGGGTAATGGATGTTTTTAATTTTATGTCCTAAAAATTGTAAGAAACATTTATTTAAAAAAAATGATAAAAAATTGTTAGGCCAATGCATTCTCTTATATATGCGAGGCGACCTATGGTCGACTCGCATATATAAGAGAATGCATTGGCACAGGGTAAAAAAATCCCGACTTACGACTGGATTTGATATGGCGGGTCACATATTATACCTGGCTATGAAAAATAGTTGAGATGTTTATAACCCTTCCATGACAAGAGTTTCCTGAAATTTTGCTTAAACCCTGCGCTAATGCATTCTCTTACAAGTGCGAGTCTCCCATTGGGAGCCTCACATATATAAGACAATGCATTTGGCTTAGCAATATTTACCTTTACCTTGTAAGCCAGTGCATTCTCATATATATGCAAGGTTCAACTACTATTATGACAGCGATCCATGGTATTCATTTTTTTCTCAGTCTTTAAGAAATTTCCAGACAAAAAGCAGCAAAGAGACGCCCACATTTGACATTACATGTATATTGGCAGATTTTTATATACCAAAAAACGTCAAGGCATTTATATCCTGTTTGTGACATCAGGTAATGAAAAATTTATCCGTAAACTATTACCGGGTATATATTTGGTGATTTATGCTTCTAGAGAGTTGCCCATTATTTTGACAAAATTAATTTCAGAATCACCTAGCCAATCATACTTGTGTAGGTCATGTGACCTAAAACTTATTTGGGAAATTATAATCAGACTTGATCTTAGCTAGCAATAGATCAACCACACAATTGTTTTGATTAACAATGGACAGGTTTAAATTAGAAAACATCAAACTTCACACACCAAGCATCAAGAGACTATAACAACCCATGGGAAAATCATTTCAACGATGGCTGAACTTTTAACCCTTTCATGACCGAGCTGTGCTGGTGCAGCATTAAATATCATGTGCCAGTGCATTCTATTATTATATGCAAGTCTCCCATATGAAGCTTCGCATATATGAAGAGAATGCACGGCATCACGGCCTTAATAACGATATAATAAGGCGTTAACTGATGTCTATGTTTACGCATGTATGAGTCTCCACTAATATGTAGTATATTGCTATTCGTTATGTGATAAAAGATGTCCTTAAGTTAAATGGACATAAATCATTCATTTTTTACTTCAACAGAGTATGTTTATCCACTAAATAGAACACAGACATCAATTGTAATGCAACCTTTGACATTCTCCAAACAAAACCTCGCAAATAATCAACTACAGTAATGCTCTGAGTAATCGACTTCTTAACCACAGCATAATTATGGGTAACTTTTCAGGATTTAGTCGGAAATATGGCTTGTTGCCATTCATCGGAAAGCTCTATTTCCGACTAAATCCTGAAAAGTTACCCATAATTCTGCTGTAGTTAAGAAGTCGATTACTTAGAGCATTACTGTAAGTACTCAAAGGCGATGAACTTGTGATACACAAGCTTGGCAATGAGCATTAAATAGCATCACACACACATACGTAAACAAGGTAGATAACACCCCCACACACATATGTAAACAAGGTAGATAGCCCCCCACACACACACATAAACAAGGAACAAATAAGAGAACATCAACAAATGTTCAACCCAAGTGGTCGTCCACTAATATAAAATGGAATGTAAAGTTGAAAAAGAGCAAAATATTGAAATGAGCAACTACAAAGGATATATCGTTCTGAAAATTTACAACATAATTATAAGACCAATATCAGAGTCTTGACTGATGGGGTTGGGTGGGGTGGTGGGGGGGGGGGGGGGGGGGGGGGATGATGGTGGGTGTCTCCCCAACATCCCATTCTCCTTGGGTACTGATAAATCCATATTTCAGTTCTATTAAATTAGTATCCTCATTGTGGTTGAAAAAATATTTATTGTCTAAAATTCCAATAAAACTTTTTACGTTCTATGTTCTATTTTAAACCACCAAAATTTACTTCAATTCCAAGTCAGCAGCCTTATTCTTTGAACTACAGTAATGCCCTAAATAATCGACTCCTTAACCACAGCAGAATTATGGGTAACTTTTCAGGATTTAGTCGGAAATATGGCTTGTTGCCATTCATCGGAAAGCTCTGTGAGAGCTTTCTGATGAATGGCAACAAGCCATATTTCCAACTAAATCCTGCATAGTTACCCATAATTCTGCTGTGGTTAAGGAGTCAATTATATAGGACATTACTGTATCACTTAAGGATCTGTAGCTTTACGTCATCATTACTACTCTAACTATTCTACCTGATAATGCTACAATGGGAAGTCATTGCAGGCCTTAAAATCCATCATATTTTGCGAGAATCAAAACAATGTTTCTACAGAGAATCAAGACTTTAAGAGAATCATGATTCTGATTAACGTCGGATTTTAAGGCCTGGGCCTATTTAGACAATTAATCTTTCTGATCTAGCAGGATCTGGCCTAACAAAAACAAATTGTAAAGAAAATTGAATTAGAAATACACGTGGCTCAATGACCTTTACATATTGAGAAAAAAGACATTTTGATAAGAAAATACAGGTTGTCTCGAATTGAAACTATGATTACCCAGAAGAAAGAATTATTGTGAAACAAACAAACAATAACAGGGTCAGGGTAACAAGAGTTCAATTTAAAAATCTAGGTCTTATAAACATACATAAATTGTTCAGATTAGGCCAATTAGTCAATTTCCCCATGTCAAAAAAAATTGAAAATCACATGCTTTTTTATTTTAGAGGCACATGCCAACGAAGCATTCCACCTGTGCATAGGCCATCTCCAGGTCT
Source organism: Siphonodentalium dalli (assembly GCA_032622095.1). Classification (NCBI taxonomy): domain Eukaryota; kingdom Metazoa; phylum Mollusca; class Scaphopoda; order Gadilida; family Siphonodentaliidae; genus Siphonodentalium; species Siphonodentalium dalli. The sequence continues at coordinate 257,310,717 of CP136064.1, forward strand.
AATGTCAGTTACCTGTGGCCATTATTTATTATCAAATGCCTTTAAAAAGTTAGTTATCCAATCTCAATTGCAATTATTTTGATAGAAAGCAAATAGGAAGGTTGCATGTGCACAAGCCTGAGTTTAGAGCCTGTCATTTGCAGAATGAGGTCCCCAGAGGGTAAATTTAGAGACGCTATCCTGCATAGTGGGCTAGCATCACCAAATTCACCCTCTGTAGTCCTCATTCAGCCTCATCTGCTATGGGAGACATACCGTAGACTCGGATTGAAGTTCCCAAAGAGTGAATATTGTTATGTACACTAATTGGGAATCTCGATTATGCAATATGTTGTCTGTCAATTTGGGGATATAGAGAAAGTAAACTAAAAAAAGAAATAGAATCTATGTGAAGACGTTTCTATAGAAATTTTATAATAAAGAACTTTCCAGAGAAGGTGAGGCCTAAGCAGAATAAGGTCCCCAGACGGTGAATTTAGTGATGCTAGCCCACTATGCGGGATAGTATCACTAAATTCACCCTCTGGGGACCTCATTCTGCAAATGACAGGCACACTAAAGTCAGTCTTGCATGTGCAGGATCCCTGTATCATGCACGCAAGCCTGAGAAATGGGAAATTGACTTTATGTGACCTTGTAGCCCTGAACGTCTCGTAAACAGATGACTGAATCAACATTACTTCAGCAATCCTTGAGATATGAATATACTAGGACATGTATTTAGGAGATAAAACACTATGCTATGTGCTAATTACCGTAGGTATGGGTGTACTTATACAACATATCAATTGTATTTACATTGTGTATATTGCACTGTCCTTCACGTCACAGGCATGAGTAGCTAGCTAGCAACATATCATTTGACAAATTTTTCCTCGGCAAAAATTTCTCCAGCTGAAAATAAATTGCCAGCACTATTTCAGAGCAAAATGTATTATTTCACAAACAATATTTTATGAATAACTGAATATTTATAATTGAACTCGTTAATCCTTTCATGACGGGAGCTGTGCTGGTGCAGCATTAAAGATCCAGTGCCTTCTTGTGTATATATGAGTCTCCCATAGGGAGCCTCGCAAAAAAAGAGAATGCACTGGCTTACAAGGCCAAGGTAAATATTGTTAGGCTAATGTAATTGCTTATAAATGCGAGGCTCCCTGTGGGAGAATGCATTGGCACTGGGTTTTCAAGAAGCTCCAATCATGGAAGGGTTAATATACAAGACTTTCCTTTTCTTTGGAATCTAGTTTCAATTATCATCAGCCATTGATTTCAGTCAGGAAAGATTTTCCACCCCATGCCTCTCCTATAACAGATGTTACTGGAAGTGATACACTTCTATTGTATATACATGTATAGCATAAGCATTTCCATAGATCATGGGTTATTATTAACCCTTTGAGATGGATTATCTCTTTAACCCTTTACCCAACAGAACGGCCCTGTGCCAATGTATTCTCTTATATATGCGAGTCGACCATAGGTCGCCTCGCATATATAAGAGAATGCATTGGCTTAACACATATTAAAAATGATAAAATTGTCAAAGAATGTAGGAAAATATTATAAAAATTGTTAAAAAATGTAAGAAAAAAATATAAAATTGTTAAAGAATGTTTTTTTTTAGGCCAATGCATTCTCTTATATATGCGAGGCGACCTATGGTCGACTCGCATATATAAGAGAATGCATTGGCACAGGGCATAACTGTAACCATCACAATGTGGTCAATAAACCGGTTCCAATGATATCCATATTTGTATGGTGTTATTGAGACAGACCGAAAATATTTTAGGCTGTTGGAGCTTTATTTGGGCGTTTTTGGCCGGTTTGTTGGGTAAAGGGTTAAGAGAGAAATAAGCTCTAGAAATAATTGGACTGTTATCAGAGAGAAGTAACAATGGCTGAAATTCAATTTACATCCCAACATCACCCTTCTATGATCCAATAAGTATTATGCAACATAAAGAGCCCATTTATAAAAACATTAGTGAGTAAGAACATCACTATAATCAGTAAATCAGAGAAGCCACTTCTCCCTAGAACAAAATAGGGAGAAGTGGCACATATTAGGGAGAAGATGTCTCCCAAGTCGCCCTCTAAGCTGATCCTTGCAACATTATTTTCCATCATACATTGAAGATAATTCATGCTATAAACATTAACCCTTTGAGTGCCACGGACCGATCTCATCGGCCCTAATTTACGGTGTGTAAAATCGGCCCTAAAAAGATATTATTTTTTTTTGGGGTTGAATTTTTTTTTCCGGGTATGCTTAAGCATGCTATATCGAATTTAAAAACAAACTGGATAACACCTTAGGGGCATGTTATAACTCATTAAAATTGTAAAAAATAATAACAAAAGATGAAAAATTGTTAGGCCAATGCATTCTCTTATATATGCGAGGCGACCTATGGTCGACTCGCATATATAAGAGAATGCATTGGCACAGGGTATATGGGTTGATACAAAAATTGGACCTGGCACTGAAAGGGTTAAACACATTACTAAATACAACATTGTTATAGTGAGAGACCCTGAATATTGATGACAAATATGTCCTTGTTTTTATATTTACCTTTATGTTATTGTCAGTCAATATAAAATGTACAGAAATTTTATATCAATGAGCTCGGAAAAGCTTCAGTGGGCTAGCATAACTAAATTCACCCTCAGGGGACCTCATTCTGCTTAGGCCTCATCTTCTCTGGAAAGTATCTTCATTATCAAATTAACAAGTTTTTTTAGAAACTTCTTTAGAAAGTTTCTTTTTCTTTTTTAGTTTTGTTTCCTTATATCCCCAAATTGGCAGACGACACAATGCATAATCGAGGTGCCCAATGGGTGCAATTCACTATCTTCACCATCTGGGAACTTAAATCTGTGTCTGGGTCTCCCATAGCAGATGAGGCCATGCAGAATAAGGTCCCCAGATGCATTTGGTGAGGCTAGCCTGTTGTGCAGGGTAGCGTCACTAAATTCACCCTCTGGGGACCTGACTCTGCAAATTATATACATGTAGTTGGAGAGGTATGGGTTGGCTCTTCTTCCTATGCCACCACCAGCAGATATTCCATGATGAAAAGGTCCTAAAGGATGAAGAGATCGGATTCTAGCATGTCCCATAAGTGACGCAAAAAGGGTCAAGTTACTACAAATTAGGCAGCTGGTTCAATTGAGACAAGAACCAGTCTACTACATGAAAATCAGCAACGACAGTCCTACCAGTATGATGTACATGTATTTCGCGGATGTAAAAAAAAAAATTGAAAATAAGTTTCTCAAAGTATGCACCATGAATGAACATTGCTATCTAAGCTGTCGTATGAAGTTGTTGTGATTATCTGGTCTGTTTAACCCTTTCCATAATAAATACTCATTGACGAGTAGTTCCCTTAATAAATGTTCAGAAAATAAGTTTGTTGAACTTATAATCTAAACATTACCCACCAATAGATAAGAATCCTTCGGAACGTGTATTATGTCATCGACTTCAATTTTATGAGCATGAGATGAATAACAGACCATTTCAATGCATATTTTTATAACTGAATGAAAAAATCCTATGCATTTTCTAATGTTGAATAGACTGGTTCCAAGTCCAATACTGCAAAAATATCAAATAGTAGTAACCTGACCCTCTTAATATGAGGGACAGCCCATTACCTGCATAGTGCTCAGTAATACAGACTTTCTACTAGCCGGACTAGTGTGTGCATCGAGAGATCAGTAACATATACCATTTCTGTCTTTAAAGTACCCCAAGCTACTCTGATTGAAAATCATCGCTCCGAAACTTGCGTAGCTTTCGATCTCAATCGGACCCTCGACCGCGCTCAATTTCTCCCCGGGTCGTTTCTTCTTCCAGTTTTTTGTGACAGCTTGCACGAGAGATTCGTAGAAGTCATCGACGTTATACAATGTGGTCTCATTTTCTTTAGGATTGTAAAGTAGCGGGTGGTGGACCAGGGTAATCCATGGAATGTCGGAACACCATGGGTTCCATTTCTGACCAAACGATAGTTCTGCTCCTTTGTTCCACTTTAACTGGATTCCTCCATGCTGTCGCTCTCTAAAATACAACATTAAAGTAGCATTTATATGGCTGTGTTAGTTCATTGCAGTGACACAACCTGTTGTCTGCGTTAAACCATATTAATGCAGAGCTTCCGATTGTAACTGATATGTTAAATATTGGAATAGATGCAAATGTTGCAAATCAATTTGTTAAAACAAATTTCATGATAATGCTAAACCTGTCAAATTCTAACACCAGATTTTGCTAAACCTGTCAAATTCTAACACCAGACTTTGCATTTTGATGGGACCCCCATATCAGTCCTGCGTGTAGCATTTGCAGGGCTTTCTTAGGCATTTTATTTTTTATTACTTGGTTTACGAATTTCCCTACCTGAAAAAAAGCTGTTTGTCAATAAAAATAAAATTTTAGTTTTCGTTTTTTTTATTTCCGCCAATGGGAATATTAATCCAGAAATATAAAAAAATGAGAAAAAAGTAGAAGTTTACATAAAATATATAACAACATCGATTGAACAGCGAAGCCTCCCGGTGATGTTTATGGTACTGAATGTTAATGCCAACATGGCAGGTGCTGATATTGGCGATATTTTTTCATCTATCCGTATCATGCTTTAAAGAAACATCCAAATAACAAAATATATTTGCCCATGCTTGTTTTAGATGAGATTATTACACAGCAAATATTTTTTTCTCCAGACCCTATTTATTGATAATTTAAATTAAAAAAAAATAATACAGATTGTTTTCCTCCCACCTTCCCTACCTTTGAGCCATAATAATCCGTAAACCAAGTAATAACAAATTAAATGCCTTACAAGCCCTATGAAGCCTAGTGGTAAACTTAAAACAATTGATATATTCACAACTGGACAAACTTCTCTGTTCAAATAGTACTTAGAAATGTGTAATTTGCTGAATTTGTGATTATTACATTTTATTATTTCAATCAACTTTTTTATTTAGTATGCCTGCAACACTGATACAATGTTCAGAAGTATATGTTTTTGATAGTACCACAATTTATCTTCATTTCTATAATATGGAAGTTTTAAGTACTTCCCAGATCACATGTTCCTTGAATCAGACTGACTATTGAAAATTTTCCCCAACAGTAAGATACATGTAATTCAGCAATTTTATATTCCATATTAAATTCAGCTCCATGAAGGCCCCCGATATAGGAAACACCTGGGCATGGGCCTTATTTCAGGCCCCGCTGCAAATGGTGTTCTATAATTTGCAGAATGAGGTCCTCAGAGAGTTGGTGATGTTCACCCATTATAGTCACCTCGATTATGAATGTTATCTGCTACCAATTAGGGGATATAGAAACTGAACAGACGGGGAAAAGTAACTAAAAAGAATGTTAATTTGAGACTAGAGATATCTCCCAGAAGATGAAGCCTAAGCAGAATGATGCATCGCTAAATTCACCCTCTGGGGACCTCATTCTACAAATGACAGTAAGATTCTATGCCGGCTTGGGCCGTGTGCCGTGTATAAGATGCAATGCCTGCAACAACTGCCTTTACTGGATCATTACTCTCATAAATTGAGTCAAATTCCCTTCACAGACTAACCTGCCATCTTCAATCGATTGAAAATAAGTAACGATATAATGAATGTGCTTAATTGCCATATTAGACATGTGTTTGGGCTTGACTTGAGTTGAAAATAGTACCTCTCTGTTAGGTGTATTAATGGATACAGCATAACGGAGATATCGCAGCCGCCTGAACAACTTAGTGGTATTGCCTGTTAGTGCTGGGCGGTATTTTGGTATACGGATTAAAATCGGTAAGAATTTCAGTTATCGTCACCAGTACAGTCAATTTTGTTTTTAACAGGTACACCAAACTCGTAGTTTAGTCGCAGTTTGCGTGAATTTTTTAAAGGTAAAACCCCATATTACCGCTCAACAATGACTAGTCAAGGCGAATTTGATTGTTTTGCTCTGCGTAAACTAAATTTTTATAATGTTTATTACGATTTGAGCAATAACGTTCCCCACATTTAAATGCTGTGCGGTTCTGTCTATGTATACATATTAGGTGTCTTGTATACAACATCGATTCGCCAGTCACATTCAGATTATGAGTGACTGAGATCGGCAATTCATGTACTAATAGTTAACTGCTTTCCTTCATGTTTAATAATCCCAGATTATCAAGACCAAGCCTTGAAATAGTGTGTCTGTCATTTGCAGAATGAGGTCCCCAGAGGGTGAATTTAGTGATGCTACCCCGCATAGTGGGCTAGCATCACCAAATTCACCCTCTGGGGACCTCATTCTGCAAATGACAGACACCCTATTTCAAGGCTTGATTAAGACTCTATTCATGCATGAATGATAATTCCCATGATAATCCTTGGACCAAGTGAGAATTCAAGTGACTTGAATTGAGAATTCCTAATAACATAGTAATTTCAAAGCTCATCCTAAGCACCATTTGCAATTTGTGTCTGGTATATATACCATTTTTAGATTCCAATTTTGTACCTGGAACAAATTTTTGCCATCTGAAGAGATTTGTTTGGGATATATTTAAGAGATTAGCTTCACCTAAAGAGGTGGAGCAAATCTGTATTTACTAAGTACAACTAGAGGCACCATACAAAAAAGGTAGCCATAGTACAAGGATGTACCTCTTTCGATCCTCAAATTATATATACATCATTTGGTAGCAATGACAATATAGGTTGATAAATATACAAAATATCATTATACAGACTCTATATATGGGTGAAAAATCAACTACAATACATCCAACCAATCTCGTAATCACAAAATTACATACATTGCTAAATATTTTTAAGTCAAAAAGGGGGATAACTTTAGTGAAAAAGGTTGGACGGATCTCATAATTGCAGGAGCACAGGTTTCGATATTAAATGGTCAATAATTTTGCCGTTTCAAAAACATTACCGTTATCCATAAATGAAGTAATAAAATTAGGACTAATTTACAGGGTTGCAAAAAAATTGAAAACTTGAAATAGGGCAATAACACCACTAAAAAATTTGGATGGACCTCATAATCGGAAAAACTGATGTCCACGGACGGATGGAAGGACATGGTGATTCCAAATATACCACACCCCCCCACCATAAATTTGTTAGAGGCAGGGAGGGGGGCATTATGAAAAGCGATTTCACATGCAAATAAAGCAAACACAAACATATATGGTAGAACCTGGTAATTTTAGATAATGATTTGATACTCACGGCATAACGGAATAATGAGGATACTTCACTTCAGATCACCAACATATATGGTAGAACCTGGTAATTTTAGATAATGATTTGATACTCACGGTATAACGGAATAATGAGGATACTTCACTTCAGATCACCAACATATATGGTAGAACCTGGTAATTTTAGATAATGATTTGATACTCACGGTATAACGGAATAATGAGGATACTTCACTTCAGATCACCAACATATGTGGTAGAGCCGGGTAATATAAGATAATGATTTGATACTCACGGCATAACAGAATACTGAGGATACTTCAGATCGCCAACATTGATGACGTCGAGAATATGATGAAAAATTCTTTTGAACTCCTGAACTTTCTTGTTTATGAAGTTGAATTTGTAAATTAGTAGACTATTGTCCATCAGGAGCACAATTTTCTCATGCTCACAATCCCAGTGGTCAATTCTAAAAAGAATGAATAACACAATTTAAGACATATTATGGACTTGTTCGGATGCGTGAAACTGACAAGTTAGTACTCAGATGCTATGCCAACTGGGAGAATTTAGTAATCTACTAACATCGCCGAAAATCTCAAGCAAATCGACCGCACCACTCCATACAAAACATCATCTGAACTACAATGTAGGCTCAATTGTAAATATTTACTTCTTGATTCGAGATGCAACTATCTGCATTAAACTAACAAAAGATTTCGCCATCGAGAGTCACTATATTTAAATAATATATATAAGAATGACGGTGTCTGTTGTCAATTTTGATAAAACACTTGTAAAAATAAATGCTTTGAAAAAGATTATTCTCCATTCTACTTTCACGTCACTTTAATGTATTTTCAAAATAATAAAATATTTTAACATTTAATAGCTCCTCCAGGCAAGACATAATGAAATCCAAGGCCACTGTGAATAAAAACAAAGGTGCAAGTTTAAATAATAATAATAAGGTCACAAATAATAAGGTCACAACTTGGTGTGAGATTTGAACTGCGAACAACCCAACAGCACATGTTGTTAATCCGACCAAACCACGGTTGGGAGAGACTCAATAATCCACTGATGTGTTGACAGCGAAGACAAGTCCGACACTCTGATCACGGAGCACCCCCAAGTTTGGGCCATTTGAAAAAGCATTGGGCCATTTATTTATTGAGCAATGTAAATAAGAGCAAGCCTTGAAATAGGGTGTCTGTCATTTGCAGAATGAGGTCCCAAGAGGGTGAATTTAGTGATGCTACCCCGCATGAGGTGTAAGCAGAATGAGGTCCCCAGAGGGTGAATTTGGTGATGCTAGCCCGCTATGCGGGGTAGCATCACTAAATTCACCCTCTGGGGACCTCATTCTGCAAATGACAGACAACCTATTTCAAGGCTTGAATAAGCTTGATTAAAATGATTTTCATAAAAAGGTCCATTTCTATTGATAACACTATGACTGAATATCTGATCTGCTTGATGATGTGGGGAAATAATAGAATTACTTTGAAATACACTCCATTTTGTTTTGAAATTCTATAGCATAGAACAAATTTTAATCAAGAACGGGACATTTAAAGGCACGGATGGCCTTTGTGGTGGATATGCTGTTAAAATAGTCACACCTGTTAAAACTGACATAAACAGAAAGATTATTAAAATATAGACGTATTTTGTTCTTATACCAATTATAAATATCGCGTAAATACCGGCAGTATGTTATCAATTTTCAAGTTAGTATTAATATAAAGCTGTGTTACAAATATGTAAACAAAAGCTAGGTTGTGTAACATTTTTGGCTTTCATTTACATAACAAAGTGTACAAACTTGACAACTAACATACTATTTACGTGATATTTATGATTGGTATAAGAACAGTCTGTCTATATTTTAATATTCTTCCTGTTTCTGGCAGTTTTAACGGATGTAACAGCAAAACCCACTCAGAAGGCCATCCGTCCTGTTAACTATTGAGAACAGGATGTAGCACAGAACTACATTCAAGTGATTACAGTGAGAATAGCTGACATATTGTGACTGAGTTACTGTCACATGCCTCAAATCCAATCACTACATGTAATAATAGCGATTTGATTGGCACCTGCCAGACAACAGTTTATATCTGTCATTACAGCCTTCTAAATTCTCTTAATTTCGGCACACTGCGGTAGATCTGTGAGAAAAAACTTTTAATTTTACTTCAAGAGACTTAATTTATTCTCTTCTGCGGGCAGGGACCAGCCTAGAGGGCGACTTGGGAGGCAGGGACCAGCCTAGAGGGTGACTTGGGAGGCAGTGACCCGCCTAGAGGGCAACATGGGAGGCAGGGACCAGCCTAGAGGGTGACTTGGGAGGCAGGGATCAGCATAGAGGGCAACATGGGAGGCAGGGACCAGCCTAGAGGGTGACTTGGGAGGCAGGGACCAGCCTAGAGGGCGACTGGGGAGGCAGGGACCAGCCTAGAGGGTGACTTGGGAGGCAGTGACCCGCCTAGAGGGCAACATGGGAGGCAGGGACCAGCCTAGAGGGTGACTTGGGAGGCAGGGATCAGCATAGAGGGCAACATGGGAGGCAGGGACCAGCATAGAGGGTGACTTGGGAGGCAGGGACCAGCCTAGAGGGCGACTGGGGAGGCAGGGACCAGCCTAAAGGGCAACATGGGAGGCAGGGACCAGCCTAGAGGGTGACTTGGGAGGCAGGGACCAGCCTAGAGGGTGACTTGGGAGTCAGGGACCAGCATAGAAGGCGACTTGGGAGGCAGGGACCAGCCTATAGGGCGACTTGGGAGGCAGGGACCGGCCTAGAGGGTGACTTGGTGAGACAGGGACCAGCCTAGAGGGTGACTTGGGAGGCAGGGACCAGCCTAGAGGGTGACTTGGGAGGCAGGGACCAGCCTAGACGGTGACTTGGGAGGCAGGGACCAGCCTAGAGGGCGACTTGGGTGGCAGGGACCAGCCTAGAGGGCGACTTGGGAGGCAGGGACCAGCCTAGAGGGTGACTTGGAAGATACGGACCTGCCTAGAGAGTGACTTGGGAGACATCTTCACCCTAAAATGTGCCCCTATTTTTGTCTCAGGGAGAAAGGACTTCTCTCTCATATACCATTATACATACATGTATGTCCCAAAAGCATGTTTAGCCCTTTCATGAAGGGTGCTGCGCTGATGCAGCATTAAAGATCCTGTGCAGTGCATTCTCTTATATATGTGAGTCTCCCATGGGGAGCCTCGCATATATAAGAGAATGCACTGGCTTACAAGGTCAATGTAAATATTGTTAGGCCAATGTATTCTCTTATATATGCGAGGCACCCTATGGTACTCAAATATATAAGAGAATGCATTGGCACAGGATTTTCATGGAAGGGTTAAAGTATATTTATTGATTATAATGGTGTTCTTACTCACAATAATGGTTTTATAAATAGGCTGTTGTGTTGCGTGATACTTATTGGATCACAGAAGGGTGATGTCGGGGTGTAAATTGAACTTTATCCATTGTTAGTTCTCGCTTATAACTGTTCACTTGTCCCTAATAACCAAAAAGGCAGAAGTGACTTCTCTCAAGTTGATACCACTAGGCTGGTCCCTGGGGGATTAATTCCTGAATTTGTTTTTTGTGTATTTATACATACTCAGAAAGTAGCCAAGCTCCAATAAGAGAACCATCTATCTCTTCCTTTGATTCTTTCTTACATTCCGCAACAGCAGCTTCAAAGTTGTTACCCTGCAACAAATATAAATACATGTATAGATGTTTAACACGTGAAGTTGATGTGAATATTTTCACTTTCCTTCCTTTCAAATTTAAGGCAATGAGCACCATGTGAAAGACCCAAAGACACTCTATAATTGTCTTTGTTTAGACCAAAAAAATAATACCTGCGTTTAGGATTACATGGTCTAAAATAATTAAGGTAGGTAGGCAGGGAATTTGTTTTTTATTTTTTTATTCTAAATTCCATTGGGTCATTGACAATTTAATCTAGAAAGCTTCACAATTAAGATAAAATTGAATGGTTCAAAAGTAAATATTGTTATCTTGAATTAGTCAGAGCACTAGACTAATAAAACTTCTAAACGTTTTTGTAGGAGAGGTTTGAAAGTGGGTAAGATGCCTTTCGATGCCCTTCCCACTGAACAAAAAAAAAATTATCTGTGTCTACAGTCCAATAAAAAGTTTTGGGTAGGCACCTTTTTCTAGGGTAGGTAGGGAAACCCTAAACACAGGTATTTTTTTTTTTTTGGCCTTATATTGTAGAGTTAGTCTCCAATTGAATATCAACCAATCAAAGTTGCATCATAAATTATTCTGATAAGAGAGAGGTGACTACTGACAATTCTGCATATCATACTTATTTCTTTGTTAAAAATGCTATTTAACCCTCTGATGACTGGAGCTTCATGAATTTTTACGAAAACCCTGTGCCAATGCATTCTTTTATTATGCAACTCGCAAACCAACTTGTAAACCAGTGCATTCTCTTATGCATGCGAGGCTCCCTATGGGAGACTCGCATATATAAGAGAATGCTCTGGCACAGGCTCCCAACATGAAAGGTTAAAAATACTGGCTTGTGTAACTGATTGTTGGTCAACCTAATTGGTGATTGTCAGGGTTCACTCTCAGTTGGTGGCCAAATTGGCCAATGACCACTATTTGTTTTTAAATGCAAAGAAAATTTGATTTGGCCAAACTTTTTGATAAGGCCTAAAAAAAATTATACATTTGTTTCCGCTAACGGACTGAAAAAAAATTGGGCAGGTAGGTAGGCAAAACTTTTTTATCTTTTTATTTTTCAGGATGCAATTCACTGTGTCATATTTAAGGAAATTTTAGACATTACAGGCCATATTATTGCTAATTTGCCTATCCCATAAAGATATAACAAAAACACAATCTCAGGGAGATATAACAAAGCTAAAATGGGACAATAACTTTCATTTTATTGTCAGATATATATATATATAAAATTCAAAACCTATATAGTTTGAGTCCGGACATTCAATGTCAGACTGAATGAATCACCCATACTATCATAGGGTACAGGTCGTTTCGTTGCGGCGCATATTCCCGGGGCCGCAGGCGCATACGACACTATGGGTGGTGGGATGGGGTGGTGGGCGGACGCTTAATATTTCTATTATTATTATTGTGGGCTGTTGCAGACGCTCTACGGCACATAAGATACTCTGGGTGGTGGGATGGGGTGGTGGGCGGGCGCTTATATATATTATTATTGTGGGCGGTTGCGGCGCATATTCCCGGGGCCGCAAACGCATATTAAAGACACTATGGGTGGTGGGCGGGCGCTTATATATATTATTTTTGTGGGCCGTTGCAGACGTTCTACGGGCGCCTGCGGCGCATAAGATACTATGGGTGGTGGAATGGGGTGGTGGGTCGGCACTTTATATATTATCGCCATGACGGCATTTGTGGCACGTCAGGCCAAGAAGAATGTGTTCCTCCTCGGCCATTTTGAATGATTTTGAACACAAGTTGTCTCCCACCAATTAGATTTCCGGTTTCCGGTTTGATCTTAGTTACCGGGGTACGTTTAAACGCGGTATTACTAAATAACGAACACCGCTATGTTTGCTGTTTTAGAGATTTAGATTATTTTTTTTTAATTTCAAAATAAAAAGTTTAGAGTCGGCGGTTTAAAATAGGGTCGGTCGGGTTAGCGGAAACAAACGTATAATTTTTTTAGGCCTAAAAAAGTTTCAAGTCTATAGTCAGCAATCACCTCTCTGATTATCATCAGAAATCCAAAACCAGGGGCAGATAATCAGCAGTCGCTCTCCTGTGTATAGATAACATGCTACCTACTAATCAAAACAGACAGGGACGTACCAACAGGGGGTGTGGGGGGGGGTGTCTCACCCCCCAAATGAGGACCATAATTTTCAATAGTTGGAAATTTCATGACTCAAATTCCAATAGTTGGAAATTAAAAGTAACAAGTATATCGAATGATCCAAGTGTTTCAATCAGAGTTCGCGATTTTCCGACTCAGAATTTGTGCTGGTTGTTTATTTTCCAACTCAGAATTCCAATTCTAAATACTCGTCACCGATTTTCCAATTCCGGAATTGTACAAATTGTTTTTTCCGACTCTGAATTCCGTCATTTTGATTTGCCACTGAGCGGGGAGGTAAAGGGACAGTTACAACGCAAAAGAATATAAGCTAAAACATTTCAATAGAATCGAATAAATCATGACTAAGACAATGAGTAAGATGCAAAAAATATCAAATTATGCTGTACGCTTGATTATCATCGATCGGTAAGTAATGATTATATGTTGATAACTTGCTAAGTCATTTGGAAGAATATAATTAATTTTACAGGTTTGAACAAATTGCGGAATGTTTTTTGTACTACATGTACCGCCAATAACTTGTACGAATCTACGTCAAATTTACCAAATAAGCCAAATTTCCTGCATTTCAATAAAGGAAATGTTTCAATTCTGCATTATTGACTGCTATGTAGAGCTAATGTTTTTGAAAATAATGAATGATAAAAAAAGTTTTTTTTTCCTGTTTTTACAATTTAACCCTAAAGTTTACTACTGCTGCTACTACCAGTGCTGGGCCATTGTGGGGATTCATGCAGTGGCAAACTGGCATTTATGGTACCGGTATTGTATCAGTTGTAATTGTAGTTTGTACAGAAATGCCTGTTGTTGTTAATAGTCATTTGAGTAAATAAATTCCAGTAAAGCTCATTACCTGAACACATACATGTATATGAAATTGAAAGCAAAGCATTTCCTTCAAGTTCAGACTGGTATGCTTTACCAACCATAGATTCATGGTCACTAGTCTATTAGTAATGTCAAACCTCCATATCTTTCTGAGGACAGCTTTAACAATATAACAATCATTCACCATGCATACATGTACGTGTTACCATTGTGTGAGTTATAACTTGCGACTCCTTGGAATTTGAACACATGTAACTCATTTCGTTCCTAAACCATATTCTGATTAATATCATGTATAATGTACTGCATGCACAGTGTACAGGAACTCAATACATAAAACATGGATCAATGCTTCTTGTTACTATTGTCTTTATTTACAAGAAACCCAAATTATTAAGCCATTAAAGCCAATATTGGAATTTTGCATTTACTCAAAACCAAAATCTTATCCAGTTGGAACCCCCTAGGATCGTCCCTGAAAACAGAGGATTAGCTACTGGAAAGGTGTCATTCATTAATCAAGTGACAATACTTCACTGTGGTTTCAAAATAAGACAATGTAGGCGAATCAGTGATCGTTTATGTTGATAGGTACATTACAGACTATTACCTATTTCAGTGTTTTCAGTTCCCAACACTGCACATTTTCATTGTCACTTATGTCCAACTAAAAATTATCAGTTATTTTTGTGCGTGTTATATATTTTTTTTAAATTGACCACAAAATGTAGGATATATATATCCCCCCATAACTAGTTCACAACTCCGCCCCAACTATTAACTTTATCGACCCTGTTAAAAAAAATTATTGTTAACAGTACCCACTTGATTTTAGAGTTATCCATCTTACACCCGCAGTTTGTCCGTTTTGAGCACGTGGTTCTGTCAACTTGTGGCCCACATCTCCGAAAATTAATAGATTTCAAAAATTGATATCTAATCACTCTGAGCTTTTATGGGTGGGTTCCTTGACTCGAATCAAATATTTTCTACCCCCAAAGCCAAAGAAATAGTAATTTAGGAGCGTCTAATCAGACTGAGTACCTTTAATAATGACACAAGGTTGCCTTTCTAATTGACATTAACATGATCACTCAATCGTCCATTAATAACAAAATTTATACCAATTGAATGTCAGTTGACTTCCTTATCATGTGCCATCATGATAATTTTTCGCACAGATCGACCAATGTTATTTTGTCGCACTGATAAGGCGATGATAATTGGTACGGTACCGATTTAGTATGACACTGTTTTTAATATTTGTATTTGAAATATGACGATATTCATATTTAACTATTATAGTTTAACTATTATAGTTGAACATAACTAAAATAGTTGAATGCAGGATGTGCCTGGCCTTAATTAATAGTGGAATTCAGGATGTGCCTGACATGCAGGATGTGCCTGACCTGTCTACTCGATATTTGATAACCTCCACAGAGCAGGGAAAACAGCAAATAAATGTTAGAAATATACTAGTCCAAAATTGACTATACATTGAATGTATAGTCCAACTTTCCCCATCGCTGGTAACGGAGCTTTTTCTTCATGTCCGGAAAGGAAGAATGTGACGCAAGATACGACCAAACCGCGATGTTTTCCGGGTAATACATGTGCTACTGCATCACCCTGACATACCTTTCATATTCCTTTTCCAAAAATGAGAGATTTATTGAGAATATTCCTCTGGAGCCGACGGTTTTTTAAACAGTTTTAAACATTGGGTTTGCTCGATCGAACTCCGGTCACACCGCACTCGCTGTCGTGGGAGCAAGTATTTTCGTACCCTGACCAGCTCGTACCCTCCGAAAAAGTAAATTCGTACTCTAGCGCGAAACTATTTAGATATTTCAATAAGGCGTGCGTTCAGTTTCTCATCTAATAACTTTGCTTATCTCATTTTTAACCGGGATTGAACGTATACTATGGAACCCACAGTGATCTCTTGGATGTAAAAGATACAGAAATAGAACAGTAACATGCCTGATGTCTTGGACGTGAAAGATACAGAAGTAGAACAGAAACCTGCCTATATATATATATACATACAAATTAAATTAAATAACCATACTTACCTGTTTTCAATCGTCGTATTTCATCACTATGCGCCGTGTCGTAATCCAGTTTCTCGTCTAATAACATAAATTTGTCCACCCTGTTTTTAGGGAATGGGTCCTGGGTCTTTGCCATTGGGAAACAAATTGCGTCATAGAGGTTTACACTTAGTAAGGCCTATGATCGATAACGATTATAGTATGGAGAGTTGTCAGTGTGAAAATAGTGTAATCAAATACTTTGATGTATATTATATTTGCCAATAAAAAACATCAAAACAATAATACATATTACAAATTAAAAAAACAAGAATATGTGCATAGATAATATCATTCACCACAGGCTCACGCGTTTGCCATCGCACATACATTCCCGTGAACAGTCATGCAAAGAGTAAAATCCAAGATGGCTGCTGGCGGCCATGTTTTTTGGCCAAACGACCCCAAAATGACTCGTTCCCATCTACATGTCAATATTAACATCCGTGACAAATTTCATGACAATAAGACGAACAGTACAGCCTGTAGCCCGTGCTAATGGATTGAATTTTGAAATCCAAGATGGCCGCTGGTGGCCATGTTTTTTTTTCGAATGACCCCAAAATGACTCGTTCCCATCTACATGTCAATGTCAACATCCATGACAAATTTCATAATAATCGGACCAAAGGTACGAACTGTAGCCCGTGCTAAAGGAAACGGATACCAAGCCATGGCAATAGCTCAAACTTTACAAAGTAAAGTTGAGCTAAAAAGTGGTCAATTTGGGATTTTAGGGGCCAGAAATCAAAGTTGGGGCTCTGCCATACTGACAGAACAGTCTAGAATCATAATCTGTGTACCTTTTTTTAAATAAAATCATCTGTCGCTATCCAGTTCATTGTTGAAAGTAAACCACCTTCAATATATAGTGATTACAAATCCCTGGATTAGCGCAATCCTGAGACAAACTAATAGGAAAGTGATAAATATAATTCTTCGCATATAAGCTGAAGATATAATGAATAGTTGCTCATTTGTGTAATAATAATTTCCAGAGTGTCAGGCCCCTACTTCGAGGCACAACAGACATAACTGTAGTGTGTCTGTGACTGCAAAGATCTACATTTCAAATCCTGGTCAATGGAAAATCACTGTGAATGGCCAACACACTCCTCGAAATATCAACTTTAATCCACCATCTAAACAGCTTTGTCTGAAGGAAACTACAAAAGCATCGGTACTGACATATAGGAAATTTAACTGCAAACCTTTTGAGTTGGTGCGTCATCAGCTTGGAAAAGACGACAACTTAAACACCACAGAAATACAGATAAAAGACTTCATAAAAAATTCTGAGAAACGTCATTCATTCAGCAGAGGTCAATGGACGGCAGTCGATCAGGTTGTCAAGGGTACGCGAGAAACTGGATTACGACACGGCGCATAGTGATGAAATACAACGATTGAAAACAGGTAAGTATGGTTATTTAATTTAATTTGTATGTATATATATATATATATAGGCAGGTTTCTGTTCTACTTCTGTATCTTTCACGTCCAAGACATCAGGCATGTTACTGTTCTATTTCTGTATCTTTTACGTCCAAGAGATCACTGTGGGTTCCATAGTATACGTTCAATCCCGGTTAAAAATGAGCTAAGCAAAGTTATTAGATGAGAAACTGAACGCACGCCTTATTGAAATATCTAAACAGTTTCGCGCTAGAGTACGAATTTACTTTTTCGGAGGGTACGAGCTGGTCAGGGTACGAAAATACTTGCTCCCACGACAGCGAGTGCGGTGTGACCGGAGTTCGATCGAGCAAACCCAATGTTTAAAACTGTTTAAAAAACCGTCGGCTCCAGAGGAATATTCTCAATAAATCTCTCATTTTTGGAAAAGGAATATGAAAGGTATGTCAGGGTGATGCAGTAGCACATGTATTACCCGGAAAACATCGCGCTTTGGTCGTATCTTGCGTCACATTCTTCCTTTCCGGACTTGAAGAAAAAGCTCCGTTGCGAGGCATGGGGGAAATTTCGACGGGATATCTTTAGTATCCCGTAGATTTTCGACTAGAAATATACCTGATAACTGAAGAAACTGTCACTATCTTTCTCGCCCTTCACAAAACCAGGTCTTATCGATGTTTTACTCGATGTGCTCAACACACTTTTTCTGGAGTAAACACTCCCCGGGCGATCGGTGCGGTTGAACCCGCCTCCTGTAAATTTCACATCAGAATCGTCGCCATTGGTAGCAGCTGTCTCTATCTGAAGCGTTGCTCCTATAAAATTCCCTTCTTGTGCAGCCTTTTCTTCGTCCATTATTGCTTCGGGAGCCGGAACTTTCGTCTTTTGCGTTTCTGAACCAGCGTCAGCCATTTTATTTTGTTGATTCGTGACGTCACCGAGGTGTCTTCTTTCTAAATATAGATATGACTATTTCACGTGCTGCAGGTAGATTTTCCTCGTGCTTTTAAATCACCCGAAAGCTCTCACCTGTTTAGTGACTCTGTTCAAATATTTGGGTATCAATTGGAATTCACCCAGACGGAAAAAATATTCTTCAGTTGTGGTAAATTCTTACTCACAAGACCATGGTTATGAAGAATCGTTTGTGGGCATGTTTCACCATATTTATATACTGTCATCTGAGTATGATAGTGAACCAACTGTAGGCCTATATCTAAAGGCCTATCTATATGACTAATTATTTTTAATACAAACAAGGTTTTGAAAATAGTCCCCTCAAAAGATGAGGCTCAAATATATATTGAATAGTTTAAATATCAGTGTACAGTCATTTGTAAATTATTTTGACCGGTAATGCAAATCCCTGTATTTGCATGATTGAGGCCGGGTATACCGACCACGTAGGCCTCAAAGTTCAAGTTCAAGTTCAAAAGCTTTATTTATAAAGTCAGGCATTTTAAATTACAAACATGAGCATTAAGCTCTTAACTGACTTGTAAAACAATGAATATGTACATAAACAGTAACGTGAATAAAACACAACCTATCTGAAAAATAAATTACATGTATATTAGCTAAAACTTTGTAAAAGACGAATAAAATCCCTGAGGACAGGTAGCCCTGACTCGATCAAAAGCGTAAGACACAAATTTGTACATTCATATACGGCACAGTAATGTGCACAACGAGTCCATATTTCATTCCTGGATAACACGTTTTGTTCCATTCAGAGATACCAGACCAGAGAGTGCGGATTAAAATACGAAACATATGCATATACTTAGGATATCCTACAGGCACTGCATTTACATTTAAAACCATTCCAGGTTTGTAACATACATTCAAAGTCTTTCATCGTCTCTGCGGTTCTGCATGACTCTGGAAGAGAATTCCACACTTTAAGTGCCATGAATCTAAACGAGCTAAAACCGAAAGTAGTAGTATCAGGTGATGGCAGTTTCAGAGTCTCAGAATTTCTAAAAGAGTATGAACTATGTTTACGTTTCAAACACCAGGCAGTCCAAATAGGAAGGAGTGCTGATGTCCTTCTTTAGTATTTTGAAAACTGTGAGTGCCATAAGTCTGAGTCTTTGGAGATGTAGATGCTCACAGTTTGCAATCTTTGGGAGAAAGTCATAATCAGATGTGTAGTCATTATAGATAAAACGTCAGGCTCTCTCCTGAATTTTCTCCAGCCTGTCCGTAGAGGATACACTGCAGAAATGCCAGGTAAGAGGGCAGTAATTAAACTTTGAGAGGATGAAAGATTTGAAGATACATGTTTTGCCTGAGAGGGTCAGCATATGTCCAAGTCTCTTTAAGACATTTAGCTGCCTTGATGCCTTTGAACATAGCGAATCAATTTGAGTGTTAAACGTCAATTTACAGTCCAGAGTTATACCGAGTAATTTCACTTCCTCGATACATGGGATAAGATGTGAAGCATTTATGCCAGTTATAGATTTACTTTTGGGACCCAATGATATTGCTTGGAACTTCTCTGGATTTGCCTTCATGCAATTTAGTGCCTATCCCTATAGGCCCCTACACTGTGAGAAAACAGCTCAAATTTGGTTCCCCAATTACAAATAACAACATAGAACAGTCAATTAGTCGGGGAGCCAATAAGGTCCACCTGCACCCCCCCCCCCCGATGATTACAAATAACCTTATTTTTATTGTTCCCTATGGTATCCAGATAAAGAATCCGGATTTCACCGAAAAATAAAGGTGGCCCTACTAGGTGGTAGAGCCATTTGAATCCAAGATGGCCGCCATTTCCTCTAATTCCGACAAGCTGTATTTAATCCTTGTAATAGATCGGTTGTTAGCAAAAGACACAGACACATTGTATGCCATTTTGTTGGTATGATGTCCTTCTTCAAAATGACGGCAAATAATTAAAAAAAAAATTCAAAATGGCCGCCAAAAAATTACGTCATATGCACGAAAATAGGAAATTTAATTAATATTTCACCATATCTTCCATTGTTCTTCACATTAATCATTAGTAAATGGCAATGTTTTTGTGACAGTCACCAAGCCTGATATTATAGCGTCATTTTAAGACATTTGCCATTGACGAGGGTTCCGTAATAGATACAGAAAGAAGATTTGAAAAAGAGGGGTGAAATTTTCGATTTTTTTTGCAAGACGATTTTGATAGTCATTTTATCGACAAACCACACAGGCTGTTAATAGAATGTCAACAACTATGCGCTTTACTTTATTAGACGGATGTTTTACTTCAATGGGAATGAAATTGGTGTAGAAAATTTCCAAAATGGCCGCCGAAAAATTGAAAAATGGTAAATATTGCCCCAGTGTGTCCTGCAATGGCTTACAAGTTGTGGTTGATATATAAAATTGGCTAATCTGTATTATATACATTGAATACTAACATGTCTGATGCACCATGGATCATTGTTACTATTGTCACCACTGACATCACCAGAAATATTGGATTTTTCTCTCACAAACTTGACATAATTATCGGCAAAAAATCACTTTTCAGAGTTGGACAATTGTTTTAAGTAAAATGTAACTATCATTGGTATCAAAGGTATTTATTGTTTTGGTCTATCTTAAATGTGTCACACTACGGTGTTTATAGACCAAATTGCTCAAGATGGCTTCCAAAATGGCAACCAAATTTGTAAAAAGTATTTTTTTTACATATATCCCGAACATTATTCTCTGCGTTATCCGACAAGGTAGTAAATTGTGATTCACTTGGTTATTATACGTGTTAGTTAATTAACTGACAAGTACGTTCTATTATGTTTGTCCCAGTTTCGTATGGGGCATGACAAATTCATTTTAAAGTTGCAGTATGGAATTTTGCGGAGAACCTCTTTTGTGATTCTGGCCATATTATTGAAAGTAAATGGGCAGAACTTTGAAACGGAACTGAGATGAACCATAATATGTGGCTATTCTGGTCCATTATGATAAAACATATCAACTGGATACAGGGTGGATGCCAAGATGGTAGCCAGGGAGTTACTATATGATAATAGGTGAGGTGAATAGGTATACAGGGAGTTATTGTATGGTCAATGGTGAGATGAGTACATGTATGTATACAATGAGTGACTGTATGGTCATAAATGTAATGAATAGCTATACAGGGAGTGACTAAATGGCCGTGTGTCAGGTGTATGAGTATACCCGGTGTTCCTGCTTGGTGACTCGTGGCGGTATGGTCATGTGTAGGTTATACGGGTATACACATGTGTTGCTATATGGTCATGGGCGAGGGGTATGTGTATATATATGGCCATATATGATGTGCATATGCATACATGGAGTGAATATACTGACATGGCTGGGGAGTATTAGTATATCTTGAGTGGCTATTCTGCTATGGTGTGACAAATAGGGATACAGGGAGTGACATGGCCTAGGGTGCGGTGAATATATATACAATGATTGACCATGATCATGTATGAATGTTTTGAATAGGTACACACGGGGTGACTATATGGCCATAGGTCAGATGAAGGAGTATACCAGGTGCCATGGGTGAGGGTATGTGTATGAAGCGAGTGGCTATATGACCATTGGTGAGGTGGATATGTATACCCGGGGTGACTCTATGGTCATTGTTGTGGTGTTGATGTATATATTGAATGTCTATTTGACCATGTGTGTGTGGAGAATATGTATACATGGGATGACCGTATGGCCAATGGTGAGGTGAATGGGTATACAAGGAGTGACTCTATGGTTATGGGTCATGTTTAGGATTATACCCGGTGTGCCTGCATTGTGACTCATGGCTGTATGGTCACCCATGGCCATGGGTCAGGTGTACGTTTATACAGTTGGTCACTATATTGTTATGTCTGTGGTGTTTATGTATATATGGAATGACTGTGTGGTAATGGGTGGCTATCGCTTTTCACGTTTAAAGTTCCCCCATGTACACAAACACTATCAAGGTGGAGAACTCTTTGACATGACCTCTCTATTGATTAACATATCCTTGAGTTATTATGGAAAGCGACAGCCACACAAATTACACATGTACAACCCACCCATGACCTCATATGTACATAAACACCACACAAATGACAATATAGTCACCCACTCTATACACGTACACCTGACCATGCAGCCATATTTGGTTATACCGGTACATGCCACAAATGACGATACAGCCACGAGTCACCATGCATGAACACCAGGTATACTCCTACACCTGACCATATAGTCACTCTATGTATAAATATTCACCACATTCACCACATTCACGATCATACACTCATTGTATACCTATTCACCTCACCATGGATCATACAGCCACTACATGTATATCTATTCGCCATACAGTCAATCCAGATATACATATACACCTTAC
Organism: Siphonodentalium dalli; assembly: GCA_032622095.1. Classification (NCBI taxonomy): domain Eukaryota; kingdom Metazoa; phylum Mollusca; class Scaphopoda; order Gadilida; family Siphonodentaliidae; genus Siphonodentalium; species Siphonodentalium dalli. The sequence goes on from CP136064.1 coordinate 257,333,551, forward strand.
CAATGGTGAGCCCTTCCAAATATACCAATACCCGCACACACGACCACTCATAAGTTTCATACTTGCATATACACCTCGCACATGACAATTCAGCAACTCACTGTATACTCATACACGCCATCCATGATCATGCATCTACACCCTATACACTACCGATGATAATACATCCACAACATATATAAATATACGACACACCCGTTACCAAAAGGGCACTCCCTATATAGCCACACGCTCGTCAATGACCATCCAGTTTATTCCAGGTATGCATATAACTTCAATATTGACCGTACAGACATACCATGTGCACCTATACACATTACCCATAACCATAAAATAACTCCCTATTTATCTACGCACTCCATCCATGATCATACAGACAGCACAAATATACATATACACCCACATGTCACAATACAGCCACACACGGTACACATATACATCACACCACGACCTTACAGTCACTCCATATATACATAAACAACACACGGATGACCATGTAGCTACTCTCGTTCTATCTATACACCACCGCAATGCCCATACGGCCACACACAACAATTCACCGTACAGTCACTACATGTATACCGATTCACCTCAAACATGCCCATACAGCCACTCCTTATATTCCTATGCATCCCACAATGGACACCCCACTCATAACCATATAGTCACTCATTGTATACCTATTCACATCATTCATGACCATACAGTAACTCCATGTATACCTATTCACATCACCTATGGTCATACAGTAACTCCCTGGCTGCCATCTTGGCATCCATCTTTTATCCAGTTGATCACTTTTTATCATAATGGGCCAGAATAGCCACATATCATGGTTCATCTCAGTTCCGTCTCAAAGTTCTGCCCATTTCCTTTCAATAATATGGCCAGAATCACAAAAGAGGTTGTCCGAAAAATTCCATACTGCAACTTTAAAATGAATTTGTCATGCCCCATACGGAACTGGGACAAACATAATAGAACGTACTTGTCAGTTAATTAACTAACACGTATAATAACCAAGTGAGTCAAAGTTTGATACCTTGTCGGATAACGCAGATAATAATGTTCGGGATATATGTAAAAAATTAACTTTTTACAAATTTGGTTGCCATTTTGGAAGCCATCTTGAGCAATTTGGTCTATAAACACCGTAGTGTGACACATTTAAGATAGACCAAAACAATAAATACCTTTGATACCAATGATAGTTGCATTTTACTTAAAAAAATTGTCCAACCCTGAAAAGTTAATTTTTGCCGATATTTATGTCAAGTTTGTGAGAGAAAAATCCAATATTTCTGGTGATGTCAGTGGTGACAATAGTAACAATGATCCATGGTGCATCAGACATGTTAGTATTCAATGTATATAATACAGATTAGCCAATTTTATATATCAACCACAACTTGTAAGCCATTGCAGGACACCCTGGGGCAATATTCGGCGGCCATTTTGGAAATTTTCTACACCAATTTCATTCCCATTGAAGTAAAACATCCGTCCAATAAAATAAAGCACATAGTTGTTGACATTTTATTAACAGCCTGTGTGGTTTGTCGATAAAATGACTATAAAAATCGTCTTGCAAAAAAAATCGAAAATTTCACCCCTCTTTTTCAAATCCTCTTTCTGTATCTATTACGGAACCCTCGTCAATGGCAAATGTCTTAAAATGACGCTATAATATCACGCTTGATGACTGTCTCAAAAACATTGCCATTTACTAATGATTAATGTGAAGAAAAATGGAAGATATGGTGAAATATTAATTAAATTTCCTATTTTCTTGCATATGACGTCATTTTTCGGCGGCCATTTTGAATTTTTTTTTTAATTATTTGCCGTCATTTTGAAGAAGGACATCATACCAACAAAATGGCATACAATGTGTCTTTTGCTAACAACCGATCTATTACAACGATTAAATACAGCTGGTCGGAATTAGAGGAAATGGCGGCCATCTTGGATTCAAATGGCTCTAGCACCTAGTAGGGCCACCTTTATTTTTCGGTGAAATCCGGATTCTTTATCTGGATACCATAGGGAACAATAAAAATAAGGTTATTTGTAATCATCGGGGGGGGGGGGTGCTGGTAGACCTTATTGTATGGAGCGCGCATGTTACAACATATAAAACCAACCGCTGGGACTTTCAGTCATAAAACAACCTACTTTCTTCAAATTATAAAAGTTGTGATTTACGTGATCGGGTGAGAATACACTATTATAGTTCATCACTGTTACGATATATATATATGGCTGCAACGATGTGCAGGGTTCACGATTTCCCCCTATACGATGCGCACCGTGATGCAAACATTGATGAACCTAATAATTGACACTCCAGAATATTAAATGATGACAGCTCTACACACTAATTTAAATATGTGTTCCTTGAAGCAATTTTTTCTATATCTATTTTGTGCCAAATAGTGCTGAATAGTGTGTGATAAATTGACAGAACAGTTATATACTGATTGACTCTAAACGTATATAGTGGTTGAAAGTTTGAAATGTTAAGTCAGAATTCAGTACATGGGTAGAACAGTTGTTAGATATTTGTGTCCAAAAATAAAAAATAAAAAATTGCACGGTGCACGACCGTCACCGATGCATCACTGTACAATGTGACATACGCGATATACCGTACACAGGTATACCATAGCTCTACACAGGGATATGTTCATACAAGAAAACCATAGTCAGAAATGGTAACGCCACCAAGATTATGGTATTACATATAAATAGAAATTATAAAAAATACATAAAATATTTTGATAACAATTGCGTTTAAACAAGTAATCCTTCAAATCATTACTAACAAAGTAAACGACTGTGGGGTCACTCAACAGATTATAAAGACTTGGACATAGTATACTGTAAATACTAAAAATGATTGACCGTGGCTCTTCCAATAATTGCGCGACTGACCTGGTCAATTGTTCTTAAGAAGTTGTTTTGATAATTACTATGGAGGGAAATAGTTGTGGCTTCGCAAGTAATTACCTTGGTGACATGATGTTAACAAATATGAACTCCAGTTAACCAAGGACGCTTCATACCAAATATAAGGTGAATTATTAATTCTTTAGAAGTTGTTTTAAGATTTACTATGGAGGGAAAGAATTGTGGTGCTGGCTTCGCAACTATTTGACCTCATTGTAACAAATATAAATATTAGTCACTCAGGCAATAGATGTATCTATTCTGTATATTAACTTATTGGGTCTTACGTGTCTTGAGATGTCTAAATAGTTTTCGATGGACAGATCGCGCAAGGGACCCACGCCAATCTTCTCTGTTGGGATTCCAATTGTTGGCTCATTAAATAGGCACATATGCTTAAGATACAGTCGCACGCTCCCGTAAGTCGGGTTTTGGATCACAGTTAATGAAAATATCATTGAAATAATCGGTTTCCCCCAATAAACATCCATATATTGAATATACATGTTTTGGAGCAGAATTAGGCAGTATTGGACGCCATCATGGAATTTATTTTGTTTTGATTTTCACACATAATTATTAGTTATATGGATGGAGTTCTCATTAAACCTCACATCCTTGTATTGGTTACAGTAATACCCAAAGTAATTGACCACTTAACCACATCAGAATTATTGGTAATTTTTCAGGATTTGAAATCCTGAAAATTTACCAATAATTTTGCTGTGATCAATTACTTTGGACATTACTGTATGAGGATTGAGTTATCATTAAACCTCAAATCCTTATATTGGTTACAGTAATGCCCAAAGTAATTGACCACTTAACCACAGCAGAATTATGTATTTTTTCAGCATTTACAATCCTCAAATTACCCATTATTCTGCTGTGGTTAAGTGGTCAATTGCTTTGAACATTACTGTATGATGATTGAGTTATCATTAAACCTCAAATCCTTATATTGGTTACAGTAATGCCCAAAGTAATTGACCCTTTAACCACAGCATAATTATGGGTAATTTTTCAGGATTTAGAATCATGAAAAAATACACACAATTTTGCTGTGGTTAAGTGATGAATTACTTTGGACATTACTGTATGTAGATGGAGTTACACCTCACATCAGTGTGTTGGGGATTTGGACCTTGACTTGGGACCTTTGGTTTTTAACGCAACAAATGCGCGTACACCGTATACACAAATTTTTTATGTAACCAGAGTTTTTCTTGGATAAGATGAGTTTGAAGCCTGCTTACATTTCAAAAAGCGGATCTCGACGCTTTGAAGCAAAAGTTACAAAAGATAAAATGTGTATGTGACGAGACTATAATACAAATGAAAAAATAAATTGAGGGAGGGGTGGGCGATACAGGGAACTAAGGGTTGAACCGATATAAATTTGTAGAGCAATAACGACCAATGTTGACATATTATGCATGTCAACTCTACTGTTGCAACAAGGCTATAAAATAGGGGGGTGTCAGAATCTTAGTCATCTCTATATAGTGCCAGAATAGTCATTTATGGAGTTCTATAAGATGTTGGGTTGGTTATATGGACTCGGAGAAAAAAGGGGTTTGTACCGATGAAGTTGATGAACTGACATAAATTAGTGGATCGATGTTGCCATGTAATGCATCGTGACTACTAAAGCATCAATTATATAAAATTGGGGGGGGGGTCTGAAATTATCTCTATAGTTGGCACCAGGATTATATAGAAAGGAATAGCAATTGATATACATATACGGTATACTATAGTAATACCATAGACATATAAGTACAAGTATCACGAGATAAAATATTACGTAACATGACTATATACCGATGAAAGAAATAAATAAATTGGACCGGGATTAGAGGTTGGGTTGGTTATATGTGGATAATTGGATATGGAATTCATACCGATGAAACGATACAAATTAGTGGAGCGATAAAGACACTTAGTCAGGCTACGTGGGGGAAATAGGGGTTGATACTGATACGATAGACCGAAATAAATTTGTCGAGTGATAATGACCAATGTTGACGTATAAAGTAACGCGACTGTACTGTCACACAATTATCAGGTAGAACCGGTCAAATATGACAGGGTACAGCACGTAATTATTTCTTAGATCGAAGAAATGAATTTTTTTTTTCGATGATAAATTTAACACACTTACACGGGTCAGGATTTCCCATTAAAATCGATTTATGTCTATAAAACTGTCATTTTTCAAAATTTTGAGCTGAAACTTGGTGTGTATGTGTATAATACTACTATATTCTTAAAATGACAGAGTTCAGCGCGTAATTATGTTTTAGATGGAAGAAATTGAATTTGTTTTCGATAACAAATTTACAGCGTGTACAGTATGCTCAATTTTTGTAAACAAACTTTTGTCAATAGCCGTTTTGGTCAAACTAAACCTTCTTCGACCGGGACAGCAGATCCGAATAGTAGCTAAGATGTATTTAGATAGAATTATCAAAAGAATATGACCGATCAGGGTACATTTTAAGAGAATAGAGTGGAGAAATCTTGGTGATAATTCCAGAAAATAAAGATGGAGGTGAATCATAATTAAACTTCCCACAATGCACTTCACTACACCAGGGGTTCTCAATGGGTTACACATTATTTTCAGTGTATCAGATTATTTATATTTTCAACAACAAGTGACTTTAAGTTTACAATTTCAGCCTGTCCTGACTCTATCGATACGATTTAACACATTTTCAAAAACGTATTATACACCGGGTGGCGTTAACTTTACAATTTAAGCATCTACGTGATTCTATCGGTACGATTGAGTAAGGTACAAACAAGAATACATCAGGGGCTCCCAATGGGTTATATATTATTTTCAGTCTATCAAATTATTTATATTTTCAACAACATATTATTACACTGGTGACTTTAAGTTTACAATTTGAGCCTGTCCTGACTCTATCGATACGATTTATCATATTTTCATAAACGTATTATACACCGGTGGCGTTAACTTTACAATTTCGGCATCTACGTGATTCTATCGGTACGATTAAGTAAGGTACAAACAATCTCCAAGAATACATTCGCCCTGTCCACCACGCAATATCAAAATCTCAGAAGCTAGAAACACCACAGGTGGCGTAATAAGTGACCCGCCATATCAAATCCAGTCGGAAGTCGGGATTTTGTTTACCCTGTGCCAATGCATTCTCTTATATATGCGACGCGACCTATGGTCGCCTCACATATATAAGAGAATGCATTGGCCTAACAATTTTTTATCATTTTTTTTAAATAAATGTTTCTGACAATTTTTAGGACATAAAATAAAAAAAACATCCATTACCCTGCAGGGATCCCCACACATATATAGAATCATATAGAAGAGTGTCGTCTGCTCATGTTTGTCTGGGGCTCTGTATGGGTGAAATTATAAAATTGTTAAAGAATACAAGAAAAAATTATTAAAACTGTTAGGCCAATGCATTCTCTTATATATGCTAGGCGACCTATGGTCGACTCGCATATATAAGAGAATGCATTGGCACAGAGTAAAAAAACATTTTTATAATTTGTATAGAAACAATGTGCCAGAAACTGAATGCAAAAATGCTCCTAACGTGAAAATGCACCTGTATACCACAGCCAAACACATGAGAAGTAAAATGCACATGTATACCACAGCCAAACACATGAGAAGTAAAAACTGCCAAGACTTAGTGTATAGACACCATACCATTTCTCGACCCTTTGACCGATTTAGGTCAAACAAAGGGTGTTGTAGGGTAAACAACATCGGTCAAGGGGCAGAGAGATGGAATGGGTGTCATATTTGAACCCCTCTGGGCGGCGGCCATTTTGGATCGGGGTAAAGAGAAAGGGGTGAATATTTAGATTGCCTTAGGGGGCCACCCTACAACACCCTTTGCTTGACCAACATCGGTCAAGGTGACGAGAAATGGCATATGGGTGCCCTATTTGAACTCATCTGGACGGTGGCCATTTTGGATCGGGGTGGGTGAATGGGGTGCCTTGGTGGCCACCATACAACACCCTTTGTTTCGCCTAAATATTAAACATTTCCAGTAAGGAATAAATAATGAAAGTCACCTTCTTACTATAGAAGGTCTGTGCATGGGTTGTCATAAATGTTCAGTTGTCACACCCTCAAGCCGGATCATATACCCATCTTTGATACGCATGGACGTGGCGACAAAGTGTCTGGTCATTTCACCCCCCCCCCCTGTTCATATTGCTGTATCAGCTAGCAATATCATGCACATGGACATGGCAATATGTGGGTGTGCCATTCGACTACCGCCGACACAATCATACTGTATAGTCCCACCTCAAACATTTGTCAAAATATCTTGGGAACTAACTCCTGACACTTTACAGCTGCATGTTCGGGATAAGGAGGGGCGAGTCGCCACCAAACGCTATAGTTATGTCACCATGTATCTGACAAACGTTTGATTGAAAAACATGGAGTGCCCACAGTGAGTGATACAATCATGCATATAACCAACAATAGCATGGTACATGCACTTGTCATAATCAAAGGTATCTCGAAGAAACGTACTAGCCCTTAATTATAGCACAGACAATGGTGGCATTTTTGGATATATTGTTTATATATGCAAATAAATCATACCTATCTGCGTCCGTTACACCAATGCGACTGTCGGCCATAGTCGGCACACAAATACTATTTAAATCCAATTTAAAGATTGGGGTGTAATGTGTGTGCGATAAGAGTGTCTTGGGGGCCACCATACAAAAACCCTTTATTTGACCTAAATCGGTCAAGGGGCCGAGAAATGGCATGGGTGCCCTATTTGAACCCCTCTGTACAGCGGCCATTTTGGATCGGGCATGGGTGAATATTTAGATTGGATTGGGTGGGGGGGGGGTGCACCCTACAACACCCTTTGTTTGATGTACATCGGTCAGGGGGCCCAAGAAATGGCATGGGCGCCCTATTTTAACCCCTCTGGATGGTGGCCATTTTGGATCTGGGTTGGGTGTGTGGGGGTCAATATTTAGAATGTCTTGGGGCCAACCCCCTTTATCCCTCTGGACAGTGGCCATTTTGGATCAGGGTGGGGGTGTCTGGAAAGAGTGCTTTGGGGGCCACCCTATAACACCCTTTATTTGACCTAAATATAAATATTTTCGAATAGGGAATGGAAGTCACCTTCGAAATTGTTCATCTATTTAGGCACAGTTGTCAGACAGCATCAAGCAGAGTTGAAATATTTTGCTATTGGTACCCGATGAGGATAACAGCAAATAATAATCTACAGTAATGCCCTAAGTAATCGACCCCTTAACCACAGCAGAATTATGGGTAACTTTTCAGGATTTAGTCGGAAATATGGCTTGTTGCCATTCACCGGAAAGCTCTCAGCGAAAGCTTTCCGATGAAAGGCAACAAGCCATATTTCCGACTAAATCCTGAAAAGTTACCCATAATTCTGCTGTGGCTAAGGAGTCGATTATTCAGAGCATTACTGTAGATATACGCTACCTATTATATCTACAAATGAGATTTACCAGACCTGTTTATAAGACAGTATATAAAATGAAAATTGTGTCCATTTATTTCATGTTAATTATTTACCCTTTACCCAACAGAAGGGCCCTGTGCCAATGCATTCTCTTATATATGCGAGTCGACCATACATGTAGGTCGCCTCGCATATATAAGAGAATGCATTGGCTTAACACATTAAAAATTATAAAATTGTTAAAGAATGTAAGAAACAAGACAGTCAAAGACTGTGGGGTCGCTCACCAGACTGCAAAGACTGATAAGACTGGGACTCTTGAGACCATAACAGTCAGAACTTTTCATAATCACTTTAAAAGAAGCGGATCTACACAGGATATGTGGCTAGAGAGGCTTCATATCGATCAGCGAATATCTACCTTTAAATTACCAATGGAACACTACAGATCCCCCTCCAGCTAAACATATCCCCTCCTGACCGGGCTCCAGATTCCCAAGTCTTAGGTTAGAATTTCACAACTGACGTCTCAAACTTTCTCAATTGTTCGAAATTTCCAATCTCACAAGCACCGTTTTATAAACTATTTAGACATGTTTGAAGCCCAATTATCCATGAACCCGAAAACAACATATATATGTCAAGATTAATCAGTCAGGTAGTTCCAAGGTAGATGTTTTAAGTGAAGTCCCCATAGCCCCGTCATTTCTTGACAGGTTGACCTCATGTTAACAAATCTGAATCTCAGTCACTAAAGGATCCTCCATACTATATGTAAGCTAAATAGTCCAACCTCTCTTGAGAAGACATTTTTAAGTATTACTATAGAGACATACAGTTATGTCCCTGGTCCCAGTCTATTTAATCTGGTGACCCCATCTGAATAAATTTGAATCCCAGATACCAAAGAACCCTTCATACTAAATATCAATAAAATAGACCTGATGGTCTGTGTGAAGGAAGCATATTAAGAGGAAAACTTTCCTTTGCTTGACCCCTAGTTGACAAGTTGACCCCATTTAAAACCAATGACCCCATTTGAAAAAAAAATCTGAACTCCAGGTCACCCAAGGACTGTTCATACCAAATATGAACCCGTTCAACCTGATGGTACAGCAGAAGAGGTAGTTTTTAAGAATTACTATGGAGAGCAAGAGTTATGGCCCTGCCTTCATAACCATTTGATAGAGTGACCTCATTTAAACAAATATGAATGTAAGTCACCTAGGGAACATCTACACCAAATATGAACCCATTCAGTCTAGAGAAGATGTGAGCTAAAAAATTACATTTCATTGAACAAATCTGTAAATCACCCCCCCCCCCCCCCCCCCAACACAGTGGCGACATCCCTGCAAGAATATGACATACATCATTTATTTGGAAGCCTATTGCCTTAACAAAATTACCATGACCTGGAAAGCCAGTGCATTCTCTTTTATATGGGAGCATATATAAGAGAATGCACAAGCACAGGGTCTCACCAGCACAACTCTGGTCATGAAATGGTTAATATTAATAGTAAAAATAAACTTTATCTTTCAAACAGGCAATTTGTATCTGAGATAAACATGGGATAAAATTCCATTCATAAAGCCACTATCAGCAACAAGAATGTCTGGGAGACCTGTTGACATGAAGATAATTAATGATGGCACAAACATTTGCCCAGTGATACCAATGTATTGTGTTACTCCTACAGCTGTGTTCAAAACAAGGATTTACATCCACACCTAAATATTTAAACCCATTTGGTCTTTAATATGTATCTGGAGAAGAAAACAATTGATGGACGGATAGAGACATGACAGATGGATGGATGGGAAAACAGTCTGAAATAGATACTGACAAATTCAATCCAATATACCCCCCCCCCCCAAGTTTTCTTTTCAGGGTATAATGAGTTCAATTGGATACTGGTGGTTAAGAACATAATATTCGAACAGTCAAGCCTGAACATAGTGTCTGACATTTGCACAATGAGGTCCCATAAGGGTGAATTTAATGACACAATCCTGCAATGCGGGCTAGCATCACCAAATTCACCCTCTGAGGACCTCATTCTGTGTAGGCCTCAACTGCTATGGGAGACATAGCATTAGATTGAAGTTCTCCAGTTAAAGTTGGTGATGTGCACCCACTGGGCACATCAATTATGCATTTTATATTCACAAATTAGGGGATATAGAAACTAAATAGAAGGGAAAAAGTAAGTAAAAATGTCAATTTAAGTGCCTATATACTTCCCAGAAGATGAGGCTTAAGCAGAATGAGGACCCTGGCTAGTGTATTTGGTGATGCTAGACTGCTGTGCAGGGTAGCATAACTAAATTCACCCTCTGGGAACCTCATTCTGCAAATGCCAGACACACTAAATTCAGGTTAGAGAACAATAATTTGTTTTTATTTTAATAACACACATTGGCATGAGTGCTGTCTGGTGCATTAAGTTCACACCTGTCAGCCTGATAAACATCTCAATTGATGCCTGTGTGTATTTATATTAACTCTCTCTGTCTGTAGCTAATACAATTGACTTAATATGCTGGTGGGGGAGATCCTGTGAGTTAGGAAATGAGATAGGGTGGAATGCTGTTGGTTGGGGGCAGGGTGGGGTTCTGGGTCATGTGGGGGGAGGGTGATAATTTTTTTTGTATGTTAAATTGATCAAGGAGTTCCTGAATTTTTTATTATTTTTTTAGGAATTATGGCCCTGCCTGCACCCGAATTTGACCCAGTGACCCCATTTGAACAAATCTGAACCCCAGTCATTCAATGACCCCACATACCAAATATAAACTAAATCGGCACAATGGTTATAGACAAGAAGTCGTTATAAGAATTACCAAGGAGGAATATAGTTATGGCCCTGGTTTCGCAACTGTTTGACACAGTGACCTCATTTGAACAAATCTGAATGACAGTCACCTAGGGAACATCCACACCAAATATGATCAAAATACAAAAATGTAATTTTTTGGTTTTTAGAGTTATGTCCCTGGCTCTGCCCCTAATGACCCAGTGATCCAATTTGAACAAATCTGATTTCCATCCACCCAAGGTCCCTCAGTACCAAATATAAGCTAAATCGGCCGAATATTTTTGTAGATGAAGTCATTGTAAGAATTACTATGAGTTATGGCCCTGGTTTCTCAACTAATTGACCGGGTGACCTCATTTGAACAAATCTGAACACCAGTCACCCAAGGACCCTCCATACCAAATATTAGCTAAATCGGCACAATGGTTATGGACAAGAAGTTGTTGTAAGAATTACTGTGGAGGAATAGAGTTATGACCCTGGTTTGGCAACTATTTGACCCAGTGACCTCATTTGAACAAATCTGAATGAGAGTCACCTAGGGAACATCCACACCAAATATGAACCAATTTGGTATGATGGTTTCAGAGGAGAAGATGTTTTTAAAAAAGTTGACGGACGGACAGATGGACAGACAGACAGACGGACGGACGGACGACGGACGAGGAGTGATGACTATAGCTCCACCGGAGACTTCGTCTCAGGTGAGCTAAAAATGGTAAAAAGTGTTAAGTGTTAAGATTTTTTTTAGGCCAATGCATTCTCTTATATATGCGAGGCGACCTATGGTCGACTCGCATATATAAGAGAATGCATTAAAAATTGGCACAGGGCATAACTGTAACTATCACAATGTGGTCAAGGAGCCGGTTCCAATGATATCCATATTTGTATGGTTCTATTGAGACAGACCGAAGATATTTTAGGCTGTTGAAGCTTTATTTGGCCGGTTTGTTGGGTAAAGGGTTAATAGTTATTAAATGTAACTACATATCACAATTCCCGTCAATAAACAGATAAAAGACAAATTCCCCAATCAGACTATTCCACACCATAAATGAAATTTATTGTCAATTAACCCTTTGAGTGCCAGTCTGTCTGTTACACAATAAGTCTGTTAAAGAATATAATAAAATATATTAAAATTGTAAAAAAAAAAATAAAAAATTGTTAGGCCAATGCATTCTCTTATATATGCGAGGCGACCTATGGTCGACTCGCATATATAAGAGAATGCATTGGCACAGGGTATATGGGTTGATACAAAAATCGGACCTGGCACTCAAAGGGTTATATGTACCATTTAAATTTTTGGGACAGTTCTTGCACAAATTGAAATTGGACACTGGTTCTATACTCATAAATTGGTCCCAACCTGGTGAAATCACCACCTTGACAAACAGGTGCAGTGTTCACATTTGGAAATAAACCAAAGTTGGGTTTCCCATTTCAGGAGACATCAATTGATAGATTGTGAATCAAAAATTCATTGGAATTGTTCATTTAAAGAAACTTGCACTTAATTACTGCAAGCTGGTTCAATACCGGACAAATGACAAAGTACAGTCCATCCCACAACACCCCCCCAATTTCCAACCATAATTTTTAAGTTAGAAATTTAAGGGTCTAACTGTGTAATGTCAAACAGATAGAAATATATTTTTGCCGCCATGATACATCTATCTGCATATTTTTTTTATCAGGTATAACTAGAGATGGGCCTGTCCCAGATGTGACTGTGACTGAGGTATACCCCCCCCCCCCCCCCGTATTCAACATGTTATTTGAATGTACCGTAGTAGTAGCCATTACTGTATATTGGGCACTGAAATTATGTGAACAGGTAACCCTAAATCCCCTAAGCCCTAACACTAATCTTGAACCTCTTAACCCTTAATCCTAAAACCTATTGACTGAAAAATGTAGGAATAAAAGCTCGGACAAAATTATGCATTTTGAGAACATTTCCTAAGTCAAAAAAGGGGTATAACTTCACAAAAAAAAGTCAGAGACTTCATAATTGGAGGTGCACAGATTCTCATGTAGTCCAAGTCTTCTCGTACTAAAACTAGCTAAGATTTTGGGATGGAGAGATGCTAGTGTTTAAACACTAGCATCTCTCCATCCCAAAATCTTAGCTAGTTTTAGTACGAGAAGACTTGGACTAATTCTCATGGTGCTAATCATCTGTGCCAAGTTTAGATAAACATTTTCTAAGTCGAAAACGGGGGATAATGCATTTTGAGAAGATTTTGTAAGTTGAAAAAGGGTGATAACTCAACCAAAAAAAATCGGACAGACCTCATAATCGCAGGTGCACAGGTTCCCAAGGTACTAAATATCTGTGCCAAGTTTCTAAAATATTGACCAGAAAATGTAGGAACAAGACAGTCAAAGACTGTGGGGTCGCTCACCAGACTGCAAAGACTGATAAGACTGGGACTTTGGAGACCATAACAGTTAGAACTTTTCATAATCACTTTAAAAGAAGTAGATCTAAACAGGATATGTGGATAGAGAGGCTTCATGTATGTAGATCGGCGAATATCTACTTTTAAATTACCAACTGTACGCTACTGATCACCCCACCCCCTCCTCCCGCGCATGTCCCTTCCCGGCCAGGCTCCAGACTCCCAACTCTTAGATTGGAATTTCACAACCGACATCTCAAACTTTCTCAATTGTTGGAAATTTCCAATCTCACAAGCACCTTTTTATACAAGTCTTAGGTTGGAATTACACAATTGACATCTCAAACTTTCCCAATTGTTGGAAATTTCCAATCTCACAAGCGCCTTTTTATAAAATAGACCTGATGGTCCTTGTGAAGGAAGCATATTAAGAAGAAAACTGTCCTATTTTTCCAGGTTACCCCATTAAAAATATCTGTATTGCAGTCAAACAAGAACATTCCATGCTAAATAAGCCAACTAGTTCTTGGCTCTTCCATACATATTTTAAGAATTACTATGTTGTGAAATAGTTATGTCTCTGGCAATGCCCTTATTCGACTTTGTGATGTCATTTTCACAAATCTGTCACCCAAGGTAATTTCCTACCAAATATAAGCAAAATAGGCCATTTCATTCTTGCATAGAAGACGTATCATGAATTACTATGGAGAGAAAGAGTAATGTAGCTGGCCTTGCACCTACTTGACCTGGTGCCACTGATTAAACAAAATCTGAATCACACATCACCAAAGGAGCCTCAATATTAAATGTGAACTAAATAGAGCTGGTGGTTCTTTCAAAGAACACTTTTCAATTTTGCCAAATATGTTCTGGTGAAGTGGTGGGTGTGGGAGAGTTAAATGTCCTGTTGAAAGATTTGAACAATACATATGATAGATTGATGTTGTAATTGGGAATTAATGACCTCTAGCAGATCTCCAGGAAATGTTTATAAAAATGTCAGACTTCACTTGCAATTTTTAATATTTTTTGGAGTTATGTCCCTGGCCCTGCCCACATTTGACCCAGTGACCTCATTTGAACAAATCTGAATGTGAGTCACCTAGGCAATATCCACACCAACTATGAACCCATACGGTCTTATGGTTCCAGAGGAGAAGTTTAAAGAATTGTTGACGGACAGACGAGGAGTTATGACTATAGCTCCACCAGAGACTTCGTCTCAGGTGAGCCAAAAACTATTGAAATTATAGAATGACTCCCCCTCCCTTTGGATCCCAAAATGCAACAGAATTCAAACTTTTTTAATGGAAGGGGAAGAACTCCATCTTTAATATATAGAGTTATTCCCCCTGCATTGAAAGTAATTTTGCTTTTTACTGCAATCTTGATGACAAAACTCTTTGGCAACTCAATAAAAACAACATGTCCACAGTTTATTATACTGGATAAGTTGATAATACAATGTTTTGGAGCTTGCTCTTTCAAATGGTATATAATATGGCATATATTTTATATAATGTAATCTGGGGGTTAAAAAATTAAGTAGTTTACTATTTTATATCCATTTTAGTCTAAATAATTAATTTTGAGAAAACAAATTACACCTCATTGAACAAATCTGCTAATTCCACCCCCTCAACCCATGGGGACATCTCTGCAAGAATAGGACATCTGTGATTTATTGGATGCTTGTCTACATTTTCCTAACAATATTTCCTTAACCTTGAAAGCCAGTGCATTCTCTTAGGTGAGGCTACCTATGGGACACTCACAGACAATGCACTGCCATGATACTAGTACCTTGTTATAAAATAATAAATATTGGACAAATATTAAAACTAGGAGCTCATTTCTCTTGATCAATGGTCTATTATTTTATATTCATTTTATTTTAGTATATGTAATTGGTTTTGCAGTGTTGGTGGTGGGGGAGGTGGAGGGGGGGGGGGGGGTTGGGGGGGGGGGGGCAAGGGTTTAAAACAAGGATTTGAATTTTTTTTTTTAAGAGTTATGTCCCTGGGCCCTGGCTCTGCCCCTATTTGACCCAATTTGAACAAATCTGAACCCCAGTCACACATGGACTCTCCATACCAAATGTAAGCTAAATCGGTCAAATGGTTCTTGAGAAGAAGTCATTCTAAGAATTACTATGGAGGAATAGAGTTATGGCCCTGGTTTCTCAACTAATCAACCTGGTGACCTCATTTTAACAAATCTGAATGTGAGTCAACTAGGGAACATCCACACCAAATATGAATCCATACGGCCTTATAGTTCAGTAAAAGAAGTCGTTCTAAGAATTACTATGGAGGAATAGAGTTATGGCCCTGCTTTCACAACTATTTCACCCAGTGACCTCATTTGAACAAATCTGAATGTGATTCACCTAGGGAACAGCCACACCAAATATGAACACGTTACGTCTTACGGTTCGGGATGAGAAGATGATTCTTGACGGACGGACGGACGGACAGACGGTACGACAGACGAGGAGTGATGACTATAGCTCCACCGGAGACTTCGTCTCAGGTGAGCTAATAAAAGCTCGGACAAAATTGTGTACACGGTACGACAGACAGATGGACAAACAAGCTGATTCCAGTATAACCCCCCCCCCCACAACTCATTGCGGGGGGGGGGGGGGCATAAAAACAGAAAATAGATAATCTTTGAGTCCCTGATTATTTCTATAGTCAGTGTTTTTGATTATTGTTGGCATGAAATAAAACAAAAGAATATATATCTCACCAGGAGACAGAACAGCTGTGGCCTAGAAGTGTCTCCCTTTATTTATCCAAAATGAATCAAAATTCAAAACTAGCAGATAGAGTTATTCCCCTTCCATTGAGAATACAATCCGGATCAAAATTAAGCACAGAACCAACACGTCGGTACCTCAAGAAAAACAATGTGTTCATACTTTATTTGACTGGATTAGTTGATAATACAATGCTTTGAAGCTTTCTCTTTCAAATGGCGTATAATATAGAATATGTTGTATATAATGTTGTATATAATGTGAGGATGCGCATCTGCAGATTCCCGGGAATAAACCCAAAGACGAAATATAATAATCCTTAATGTAATGTAACTATTCCTGATAACCCGCTGTTTCAAAATTCCCTCCAATTGGGTCGTAGCATGATCATAGTTGTTTTGAATTTAGATTTTCTTCAGCTTGTGACGATAAATGGTGAAACATTTAACATGGTACAATCCTCTCTTATCTCTGTGATATATCTTATCCTGCTGTTAATGGTAAGTTCAATTACCCCTTTTCAATCACTGCCAGCACCAAGCCTTGAAATAGGGTGTCTGTCATTTGCAGAATGAGGTCCCCAGAGGGTGAGTTTAGTGATGCTAGCCCGCTATGCGGGGTAGCATCACTAAATTCACCCTCTGGGGACCTCATTCTGCAAATAACAGACACCCTATTTCAAGGCTTGGCCAGCACTCCCTTTCCCTTCATTTAAACTTTATTATTCGGACCATACAGAACTAAACCCGCCTGCTATACCCCAATGGTATCTATTCCAAGATACCTGGGGTAACATTTATTTTCTGAGGATAGGACTTAACAAAAGCCCATAAGCTTGTTGCCCAATCCTCTTTTGAACATTTTATAATTATATGTCATGTCTGTGTATTGTTTGTAATTTTGTTCTGTTTAGTTAAAATAAAATATTGTTTAAACTAAATATAACAAGCAGTCGCAGACGGTATCCCCCCACCGAATTGTGCAGTTGGGGAAGTACATTCTCAATAATGTTTGCATTCTCAGTATGTGCTAAACAAGAGGTGGGATTTTGTCAAGAAGCCTGGCTTGCGAACTCATTTTAGGTACTGACATTTGTGAAAATTAGCATTTGCACACAAAAAAATAAACAAAGTCCAATAAGTCCGCTTAAAATATCCGGCCAGACCTGGTTTGTGAACTCGTTCTAGATACTGGTCAAGTGAACTCATATACCAATAACTTCGGTAAAAATATCCGGCTGGACCTGGCTGGCGAATTCATTCTAGCTAATGGTCAGGTGAACTCGTATACCAAAACTCTTTGAAATCCGTTGACATTTGTTCAAGTTATGACTCTTACAAATTCGGGACGGACGGACGGAACCCATTCCTATATCCCCCGCAAATTTTCAATTTGGCGGGGGATAATAATGAGAAGAAATAATTTGATAGTCACTTTAATCATCAACAATTTTATCACAGTTCGGTTGCTTTTTTTTATTTAATATTATCCCTTCCATGACTGGAGCTTTATGAAATTTTGTGAAACCCTGTGCCTATGCATTCTCTTATATATGCAAGTCTCCCATAGGGAGCCTCACATATATAAGAGAATACATTGGTCTGACAATATTTACATTGCCCTTGTAAGCCAGTGCATTCTCTTATATATGCGAGACTCCCTATGGGAGACTCACATATATAAGAGTATGCACTGGCACAGGATATTTAATGCTGCACCAGCACAGCTCCCATCATGAAAGAGTTAAACATGAACACATTTTCATAAGGCAACAAGCGTCTTAGCACTCATAGTTTAAAATGTCTTGACACACAGCATTAGCCACTGAGCATCAGGCACACAACCACTCAGCATAACAAATATGTGGAAATTAGATATGTAAGATTACCTCATGAGTGAGACAACATTAATGAAACCATGCCTCATATTAGGATTCACTCATTAATACATCCCATAATATTAGGTCAAATAAGCAAAATAGTTAGTTTCTCAGGGAACAAAGTGATGAGGGAGGCAGTTACAGTAATGCTCTAAGTAATCGACTTCTTAACCACAGCAGAATTATCGGTAACCCTGAGAGCTTTCCGATGAATGGCAACAAGCCATATTTCCAACTAAATCCTGAAAAGTTACCCATAATTCTGCTGTGGTTAAGAAGTCGATTACTTAGAGCATTACTGTATCTGTATTTATTATTTGTGCCAAATTATTATTGTGAGGCGGCAGACATATATTTATTACATGATCCTACCCTTATTCCATTCAATAAACCCATTCTATAAATTGTGATATTAAATGTTCGTTTAATAAATTAAACATTCGTTTAATAACAGGAAATAGTGCCAGATGACCTTTGACTTACAATCTGTTTACAATCCGTACGCTACGTCTCAAAATACCAATATATTTCCAACAAACTATAATGAATGAAGAGTTTGAACAGTTATGTCATTAAATATACGCCATTAAATACGCCAAAGAGTCTTTATTTATCTGGGACAATTTCTTTATGCAGGCAAACAACGCAAAGTATGTAAAACGTCATCACATGCCTTATTGACACTGATGTTAATTTCGCATTCCATTTGTTGATTAAGTATGTTTTGTCTAGGTTTTGGATCATGTAATAAATAGAATCTACAACTCGTCCCCAGTTTATAGCCGAACTTTCAAAACTCGTCCAGTAAATTAGGTCTGGACCTCGCCAAAAGCCTAATTTTCTGGACTCGTTTTGTAAATTCTGCTATAAACTGGGGACTTGTAGATCCTCTATATGTTAGATACTATCAAAGATGTATATTGGAGTCCCTTATTCAGCAAAGACACTAACTATAGGAACTAAAATGAATGAGGACGGCTGGCCATAAAATTTACCAATAATTTTAAATTCAGATTTGTAATAATTGTTGTGTGAATACAGTACCACTCATTGAGACATGGAAAATGTAAATTTCAATCTAACCTTGGCATCTAAGGGAGTACCAACATCTAGCCTTAATCAATGGCTTGTAAAAGAAGAAGGATTGTGTGCCCACCCGAAGGGCAGCACAAGAACGATTGTGGGCTCCACAGAGCTCGCCCTTATGCCCCGTCTTGGTTGCTTTGTTCTAATGGCTTGTACTTGAGACAAGACAGTATTTATATATTTCCGGCAGGTCATAATTATGTCATAGGGACAGTCTTTGGGAACAAGGCATTCCCTGAGAAACCAACTACTTTATTTATCTGGCCTTATCCGATCCATCAAGTCTGGATATAGTGTGTCTGACATTTGCAGAATGAGGTCCCCAGAGGATGAATTTAGCGACGCTAGCCTGCTGTGCAAAAATTCACCCTCTGGGAACCTCATTCTGCTTAGGCCTCAACTGCTATGATAGATGTAGGATCAGAGTGAAGTTCCCCAGTTGACATTGGTGATGTTCACCCATTAGTCACCTCAATTATGCAATTTATCTTCTGCAAATTAGGGGATATAGAAACTGAACAGAAGGGAAAAAAAGTAACTTAAAATAATGTTAATTTGAGACTAGATACTTCCCAGAAGATGCAGAATGAGATCCTTAGAGGGTGAATTTGGTGATACAGAGAAACTAAACTAAAAAAAGAAGTTTCTATAGAAATTTGATAAAGGAACTTTCCAGAGAAGATGAGGCCTAAGCAGAATGAGGTCCCCAGAGGGTGAATTTGGTGATACTAGCCCTCTGTGCGGAGTAGCATCACTGAATTCACCCTCTGGGGACCTCATTCTGCAAATGTCAGACAAACTATATCCAGGCTATCTATCCATGTCTTTATTTAGAGGAAAATAAATATATGTTATCTGGTAATGTAGCACAAAAACAAGAGATAATCTGGCATTAGCAATCTGAGCATTCGCCTGACGATTATCTGGAGACTCAGGCTGTCTACATAACTTTAAAGGAATGGTTGATAATTGAGAATTGTGCTCCCATTTATAATTATCAATGGTTGCCCAACATCAATTTCCACAGAATTTTCCACAAGGTTGGAAATTGCTACAGTGGGCGGTCAGTATGATGATCTAACTGAAGAAGTACGTCGAGTCCATCACGCAGTCTATATCAAGCTTCCCTGTAATGAAAAAAAATAATAGAATTGGACAAACTCTAATCATTACCCAGTCTATATCAAGCTTCCCTGTAATGAAAAAAGAAGTGGCATTGAACTGAATTCCAAGTTGAACATGACCTATATCTGAAAGGAATATGTGGACTACAGTAATGCTCTAATTAATCGACCTCTTAACCAAAGCAGAATTATGGGTAACTTTTCAGGATTTAGTCGTAAATATGGCTTGTTGCCATTCATCGGAAAGCTCTCCCCGAGAGCTTTCCAATGAATGGCAACAAGCCATATTTCCGACTAAATCCTGAAAAGTTACCCATAATTCTGCTTTGGTTAAGAGGTCGATTAATTAGAGCATTACTGTATATCTCAAAGGAATTATGTGGACTTGCTTTTCATATTGATAGATTCACATACCAAATAATGCTTGAATTCACATAAGGCACCATCATCACATCAAATATAAGTCAATCAAATCAGATGAATGTTCGATACCACCAAGTTTTGAAACAGACGGTTGTACTTTCATCGCATCGAATACATTTGTGAATTTGTTCATAGTTCTATGATGTCATGACTCGAACATCACATTGTATTTAAAGAACTATAGATTCTCCAAAGCTCTTCTCTTGGCAGCAAATTAAGGTGCCAGCTCTATTTAATTGTATGGGAGATTTATTTTGTCTACCAGTGCTTTATTATGCCCTTAGTCTCACTAATACCACTACTGTAGTATGCATATATTTGCCGGCCGGTCATTTAGATCTACACATGTACAATGCTAATTAATGTTCGTGTTCTATGTACCTTACAGTGGACATAACCGATTAGGCCTATCTGATTAATTTCCAATTTAAATTAGGGTATCGTATACTCTAGCTAGTAGGACTATACACCCTGTGCAGATGTTGCCCCATTATGGAATCAAAGACAATCAAATTATAATCATTATGTCATCGGCGTATTTTCTCTTGGTTGTGAGGATTTCCAAGCCGAATATATGGAAAACAGAACGTTACACCCTTGTGTGCATTGTATTCGATGCGATGCAAGTTAGAACGTCCGAAATCACCAAATTCAATTCAAAGATTATCAAAGATTCAACAAGTCTGTCAGATCTTCGATGCTGGCATGTTAAGTCAAACATAATTAATTCAGATGTACCATCATCACATCGAATACAAAAGGGTGGCCTACATCGACGGAAGATGGCATGACATCTCTAATGGGCCTAAGTGATGCTCTATAAAATTATTAACCCTTTCGTGACTGGAGCTTCCTGAAATTTTAAATCAGATGAAAATTTGATACCACCAAGTTTTGAAACAGACGGTCGTACTTTCATTGTAGCGGGAGCCTCGCATATATAAGAGAATACATTGGCCTAAGATTATTTACCTTACCTTGTAAGCCAATGTATTCTCTTATAAATATGAGGCTCCCTATGGGAGACTTGTATATATAAGAGAATGTACTGGCACATGACCTTTAATACTGCACAAGCGCAGCTCCCATCATGAAAGGGATAAAGTGTGTTGCATGAACATATCTAGGGTCTACAATTCTGACTTTTAAAGTCACCACAATATTTTATTTTTCAGGACAACAAGACTAACCTTTCCGGGGTACTCGTTTGAGCAAAGCATCACTTGGAATATGCTTTAGATCTGTAGATTCAGTGATGCTGAAAAATAGATAAATATTTTTAAATGAATTTATACTAATTTATAATCAAGAAGCAGAATAGATAGAACGAGTATGAGCTATACAAATGGAACTGAACTTGTGGTCATAAGTTCATAGCATAAGTATAAGGCCACGGTTAATTAATTTTAAGTTCAGCATCCATCGCTGCATTTACTTTTTTGGCTGAAAATAATAATGAATTTGATTAATTATTGGCACAGTGCTCAATTCCATTAACCCAACGAGAAAATTCAGATCGGAACATTTACTATTACAGTGCAACCTGTTATGCCATCACAAAATGGTCGTTCATGACAGGTGGTCGCCGATGACAGGTTTGTTCCAATTTGGACTGAACTGACATCTATCACCAGTGTTAGATTTCTGAGCAAGTGAATTATTTTTATACACAAACTGGTTGAAAATGATTGTGATTATATGTTTAATCTTTTTTAATAAAGTATACTTTAAATTATTATTAGTAAAAAACAAAAAAGAGATTTATACAGGTAAATGCATGTTAAACAAGAGGTGTGCACTCGAGTGCTAGCATAGCCCCACCGTGGCAAATTCAACCCGCATTATCCGTAAACTCACCACAAAATTTTTTTAACTTTAAAAGAAAAATTTGGATAAATAATTTTCATATTGGTTCATATTTGTTCGAATGATCGCAGAAACCCAAAAAAGGGTAGAAAATGAAACGCAACCTTAACATCTAAGATGGCTTTTGTCGAGTGTGATAGCATCCAAAAAAAAGGAAGTTTCAAATATCTACAATCAAAACTGTAGGAGGAGTTGATTACACCATGAAGGTACTCTCATACAGAAAAACAGAAAATTATAAAAAAAAAAAAAAAATGGTCGAAAGGCCCATAACTTTGGGAAAAATCATTGGATCAAACTCAAATTCGAACTAGACCTGTATTTTGATATGAAAGACCCACAAAAAAAACAGAATTTCCAATTAAACAATCCAAACTTGAGTTATCATCCGGAAACCAAAGAAAAAACAAGAAAAATTGAATTTTCTAAGTCGAAAAGCCCATAACTCTGAGAAAAATCATCGGATCAAACTCAAATTCGAACTTGACCTGTATTTTGATATCATTGACTCACACAAAAAAAATGGAATTTTCAATTGAACAGTCCAAACTTTAGTTATCATCCGGAAACCAAAAAAAAAACAAATTTGAATTTTCTAAGTCGAAAAAAGTCCATTACTCTAGAAAAAATCATCGGATCAAACTCAAATTCGAACTCAACCTGTATCTTGATATGACTGATCTACAAAATAACGGTATTTGCAATTAAAGGATCCAAACTTGAGATATCATCCGGAAACCGAACAAGTGAGAAATTTTCTAAGTCGAAAATGAGGCGTAACTTTAAAAAAAAAGTCGGACCAAACCGCAATTAGCATCATGCGGAGAGGCAGTCCTAAGGAGATTGCATACAAACAATTATTGAAATCGGTTCATAGTTGTTCGAGTTATGAGGTCGGACGGACGGACAGACGGTACGACGGACGGACGGAGGGAGAAAGCGTGACGGACAGACGCAGTCAATCCAGTATACCCCCCATTTTCTTCGAAAGTGGGGGTATAATCATGCAGTAGAACAGCCGATCAGAGAACACATCGGGCACATGAGTCCCAACGGAAGGAAGAACAAGACAGATTGCCGGAGCGCAAATCAACTCCCAACATGATAACTTGATAAAAAGGGAATAAGTGTACATCAGTCGTCACTGTGTGTCTTTATTTCATTCCTGTCTCACACATTATATTATTTTGAATGTATTAGTATCTTCGAATAAAACTGCAAACAGCAGAAAATTCATAAACAGTGGGTGTCCTTGACCTGACCTGTAATGATTCTGGACACGTGCATGATTGATCTCAATTTCGCGACTACGGCATATCTCTTTGATGTTTCTATTGTTGCGACATAGTTCATTGCGTAGTGTCTGCAAACTTCTACTAGTATTTGATGATGTCACATGGAACGATTTTAATTTAATATGAAGCCCGGGAATGAGCATTATAAAAACTTGGAAAGCATGCATTGTCAGCGTGTTGATGGTTCTTTCAATGAGACATAGCGGGAGGATGCGAACTCCTGTATTTATTAAACAAAAGTTCCTTTATGCTGTACGCTTCGGGTGCAGACATTAAATCCCCGCATTGAGTAAGTTTGACACTTTGCCCAAACCGTTTTCATGCTTCGCCACAATGAGGCAGCGACTGGATTAATGATAGGCCTATCGCTAAAACAACAGTACAGCCAAGCA
This sequence comes from Siphonodentalium dalli, assembly GCA_032622095.1. NCBI lineage: Eukaryota > Metazoa > Mollusca > Scaphopoda > Gadilida > Siphonodentaliidae > Siphonodentalium > Siphonodentalium dalli. The sequence continues at coordinate 257,358,047 of CP136064.1, forward strand.
TAGTCTCAATTTTATGCTATATGGAATATAGGATCTTTTGTGTATTTTTTTGAATTCCGCTTAGTCACATGTCCCGGTGGGGAATCCCCAAATCATAGTCTGTGATGAAGCAACTGATTGCAAATTATTTTAATCAAAGAAATTTATCCTGATGAAGCATCTGGGGCTCACGTTGGAAAAGCACTGGTTAAAGACTTATTTTTCATGTCTGGTGGTCGTTTGGTCATTTTTGCCACAAATCACCGACCGCTGGTCGCGTTTGACAGGTGGTCGCTCACGGCAGGTCATTTATATAGTAAAACCAGTCCATACAAAGCCTATCCGGTCGTTAAAGCGAGGTGGTCGCTCTTGGCAATGGTCGCCCGAAGCAGGTTTCACTGTAGTCCCTAGACAGAAGCTTCATTCACATAAAATGAATGTAAACAAGATTTGTGTTAATATTTATATTATAATTACAGTGTACTGTATAAGTAACTTCAGAAACCTATCGTGAATAATGAATAATCACTGCATTTCGCATTTAATTCTCAGAATCCTGGATGATGCTAAACATAAATTTAATTAACCATGGCCTAATGGTTTAATGAATAAGGATAGAGGGATACTGTGTTATCCTTCCACAACCACAAGAATTAATAAATTGTCACCAACAGAAAGTTTAAAATCTGATTGTCTGATAAGTAATTTTTGTGCAGAATCAATGCCCCTTCTACTTGCATAACTTTGGGGGGAATCCCTGCAAAATAGAATAATATTTGCTAGAAAGTAACAATATGAACCCCATTGGTTCCATTATTGTACAACTCTGTATCATAGAAATCCCTGTGAACAAGCCTTGAAATAGTGTGCCTGTCATTTGCAGAATGAGGTCCCCAGAGGGTGAATTTAGTGATGATACCCCGCATATCGGGCTAGCATCACCAAATTCACCCTAGCGGGGTAGCATCACTAAATTCACCCTCTGGGGACCTCATTCTGATTACACCTCAGCAGAATGAGGTTCCCAGAGGGTGAATTTGGTGATGCTAGCCCGCTATGTGGGGTAGCATCACTAAATTCACCCTCTGGGGACCTCATTCTGCAAATGACAGACACACTATTTCAAGGCTTGCCTGTGAAAGTGTAAGATAGTGAACCTTTGTCTGTAGACGTCCTGTAGATGTTTGGATAGGTCCTGTAAGATCGGCTGCTTATGTAAAGCCACAAACTGTTCTCTCGTTATCTGGAAAGAAGGTGAGAAATCAATATCAACGATGGTTAAGTCGGATGAATATTATGCAATTCTGAATCACATGAGAGTGCTAATGCAATCTGATTGGTTCAAATTAGGTCATCAAAAGGCAACTAAAAATTAATAAATATGGAAACTGAAAGGTGAAAATGACAAGAATTTGAAAGTAAATCTTTCACAATGATGGAGACTGATGAAGATAAACATTGTACTTGCTTCAAATTAAATGCTTGCATAGACATCTTACATATGTAACAACCTTAGTAACTCACCTGATTCATAATTTCAATATCACAGGCATGAGTCCAGAAACAGTCGTGGACAGAAACATAGGTGATTCCAGTCCTGTAGTGTAGAAGAAAAACAGTTTATTTCATCATTTACTTCATGCCATATTAAAAACAGAAGCAACATGAAGTTGGACTGACTTTGCAGCAAATTGCTGGCATACCCCCATAGCTCAAATTCAAACATGGGCAGGTAGGAACCCAAATACTGAAGTGACCATCAGGAAGCAACTTGTATTACCAATTGTTTCCAAAATGGTGGACAATACAGCTGGACAATGCGGGACAATGAATGAAAAAAGTAAATGTGCCAGATGTTTTATCAACGGGTTCAATGGTTGTTTGTGAAAACACTCATCTAATTTCACAAAACTACGTTGGAAAGGTGGAGTTTCTAGCTGGGATGAAAGTGACAAGTAAGAAAAATAACTGAAATTTAAGGTATTAAAGCATTACGCCGGGGTCCAGGACCCAGCTGGCCCCGGGAAGCTTCAGGGTCCTAAATGCCTTCAAAAGTCCACAGCGAGTTCTATGATATTCTGCTCCATTGTCAAATTGGTACCATGATTACATTCCACAATAGAATAGGATGGGCTCTAGCAATTAACGGTGGCTTTTAATTAACCCAATAATGTGATAAAATCATTCAATGGGAATGCACGCCCCTCTATGTTGTAGTTCCACAATTTCTTTCACCAGCAAAATTCGCTAGAAAACAATTTGACCCCAAAACAAACCAGACAAGATTTTTAATAGAACACCGGATCGCCTGAATTCTTGTGGAATAACAGAATCCCAGTAAATACGTGAAAACAATCGTCCATGGTTTCTACTTTCTAGTTAATTCAATGCGCGTTATAACTAGATACAATTTGACTTCAATATTTTTGGTAATAAGTCCATCAACCTAATAAAAAACAAAGAGTTATTTGTTAATTTACTGGGACAATGATTTCATTGTTGCACTGTCTCAAATGATTCAAACACACATCGTCATCATTGAAAAGTTACGAAAATGTTCATGAATAGCGGATGGTACGTACTGAACGGCACCATATTTAACCCTTTGCCAGGTCCGATTTTTGTATCAACCCATATACCCTGTGCCAATGCATTCTCTTATATATGCGAGTCGACCATAGGTCGCCTCGCATATATAAGAGAATGCATTGGCTTAACAATTTTTTGGTTTTGTTTTTTTTTTTTACAATTTTTTACAATATTAATATATTGTATTATATTCTTTAACAGACTTATTGTGTAAATTTAGGGCCGATAATATCGGCCCCTGGCACTCAAAGGGTTAAGGCTATGGCCGTAGCTATCATCATTGAAATGCCTCAGAATTAGACATGCGCAGTCAAATTTCTTATATCTACTATAGCCGAAGCTGCAGTTCTTCTCTTATCTTTACTCTACTTACTGTGCACAGTACAGAGCAGTCAGCATCATGTGGGTTGAGTCGAGGGAGTGAATGAAGTTTGGAGGGAATGCATTCTTCTGCTTCACTGTGTTCGGGTATCTGCAATATAAATGAAGGGGTCAAGGACACTGGAACATTTTCATGATATGTTTAGTGTTGGATAATAAAACATTAATGTCACAGCCCAAATGAAAATGATCACTTATTGTTGAACTTATCATCTGAACATTTCCCACCTAAGAATATGAATCCTTCTGCAATTTTATCTGTCTGTTGTCTACTTATAATTCCTGAAGATCCCTTCAGATGAATAATAGACCATTCCAATCTATACATGTAAAACTGGATGGGAGAATCCATTTGGTAAAGAAATGGTTAAAAAGTGTGTCCTGTGTGATAACTGCAGTACAAAGTCACTGATTGGAGCTAACACTGTGTTTTAAAATGCGCCTAAAATGGTTGGACTCAAATGTAAATGATTTAAGTTATGATGTCCAAGGCTTGAAATAGTGTGTCTGTCATTTGCAGAATGAGGTGTAAGCAGAATGAGGTCCCCAGAGAGTGAATTTGGTGATGCTAGCCCGCTATGCGGGGTAGCATCACTAAATTCACCCTCTGGGGACCTCATTCTGCAAATGACAGATACACTATTTCAAGGCTTGATTATGTCGTGAGTCCAAAACACTCATTTATTAGCCACATCTTAATTAGTTTAGATATTGATTGGAATAACTCACAGGATAGGTCCGCCTTTTATCTTGCGTGCTGAAGCTTTGTGAAGCTTGAAGTAAGGTTGAGTGACGGGTAGACCAAGAGGGGTAACCCAGCTGACCGGCTGACGGAGTACTTTAGTAAGGAGATCAGCTGACTCAATAAACCAGTCCTACAACGAGTAACACGGGGGTATAATAAAACAGTTTTACAAGTAAACGAATAACACGGGGGTATAATAAAACAGTCTTACAAGTAAACGAGTAACACGGGGGTATAATAGAACAGTCTTACAAGTAAACGAATAACACACGGGGGTATACTAAATCAGTCTTACAAGTAAACGAGTAACACGGGGGTATAATAAAACAGTCTTACAAGTAAACGAATAACACGGGGTATAATAAAACAGTCTTACAAGTAAACGAATAACACGGGGGTATAATAAAACAGTCTTACAAGTAAACGAATAACACACGGGGGTATAATAAAACAGTCTTACAAGTAAACGAATAACACACGGGGGTATAATAAAACAGTCTTACAAGTAAACGAATAACACACGGGGGTATAATAAAACAGTCTTACAAGTAAACGAATAACACGGGGGTATAATAGAACAGTCTTACAAGTAAACGAATAACACACGGGGGTATAATAAATCAGTCTTACAAGTAAACGAGTAACACGGGGGTATAATAAAACAGTCTTACAAGTAAACGAATAACACGGGGGTATAATAAAACAGTCTTACAAGTAAACGAATAACACACGGGGGTATAATAAAACAGTCTTACAAGTAAACGAATAACACGGGGGTATAATAGAACAGTCTTACAAGTAAACGAATAACACACGGGGGTATAATAAATCAGTCTTACAAGTAAACGAGTAACACGAGGGTATAATAAAACAGTCTTACAAGTAAACGAATAACACAGGGGTATAATAAAACAGTCTTACAAGTAAACGAATAACACGGGGGTATATTAAAACAGTCTTACAAGTAAACGAATAACACGGGGTATAATAAAACAGTCTTACAAGTAAACGAATAACACGGGGTATAATAAAACAGTCTTACAAGTAAACGAATAACACGGGGGTATAATAAAAGTCTTACAAGTAAACGAATAACACGGGGGTATAATAAAACAGTCTTACAAGTAAACGAATAACACACGGGGGTATAATAAAACAGTCTTACAAGTAAACGAATAACACACGGGGTATAATAAAACAGTCTTACAAGTAAACGAATAACACACGGGGGTATATTAAAACAGTCTTACAAGTAAATGAATAACACACGGGGTATAATAAAAGTCTTACAAGTAAACGAATAACACGGGGGTATAATAAAACATTCTTACAAGTAAACGAATAACACACGGGGTATAATAAAACATTCTTACAAGTAAACGAATAACACACGGGGGTATAATAAAACAGTCTTACAAGTAAACGAATAACACACGGGGTATAATAAAACAGTCTTACAATGTAAGAATGTTTTATTATACCCCGTGTGTTATTCGTTTACTTGTAAGAATGTTTTATTATACCCCCGTGTGTTATTCGTTTACTTGTAAGAATGTTTTATTATACCCCCGTATAACACACGGGGTATAATAAAACATTCTTACAAGTAAACGAATAACACACGGGGGTATAATAAAACAGTCTTACAAGTAAACGAATAACACACGGGGTATAATAAAACATTCTTACAAGTAAACGAATAACACACGGGGGTATAATAAAACATTCTTACAAGTAAACGAATAACACACGGGGGTATAATAAAACAGTCTTACAAGTAAACGAATAACACACGGGGGTATAATAAAACATTCTTACAAGTAAACGAATAACACACGGGGTATAATAAAACATTCTTACAAGTAAACGAATAACACACGGGGGTATAATAAAACAGTCTTACAAGTAAACGAATAACACACGGGGGTATAATAAAACATTCTTACAAGTAAACGAATAACACACGGGGTATAATAAAACATTCTTACAAGTAAACGAATAACACACGGGGTATAATAAAACATTCTTACAAGTAAACGAATAACACACGGGGGTATAATAAAACATTCTTACAAGTAAACGAATAACACACGGGGTATAATAAAACATTCTTACAAGTAAACGAATAACACACGGGGGTATAATAAATCACTCTTACAAGTAAACGAATAACACGGGGGTATAATAAAACAGTCTTACAAGTAAACGAATAACACACGGGGGGTATAATAAAACAGTCTTACAAGTAAACGAATAACACGGGGGTATAATAAAACAGTCTTACAAGTAAACGAATAACACACGGGGGTATAATAGAACAGTCTTACAAGTAAACGAATAACACACGGGGGTATAATAAAACAGTCTTACAAGTAAACGAATAACACAGGGGTATAATAAAACAGTCTTACAAGTAAATGAATAACACGGGGGTATAATAAAAGTCTTACAAGTAAACGAATAACACACGGGGGTATAATAGAACAGTCTTACAAGTAAACGAATAACACACGGGGGTATAATAAAACAGTCTTACAAGTAAACGAATAACACACGGGGGTATAATAAAACAGTCTTACAAGTAAACGAATAACACACGGGGGTATAATAAAACATTCTTACAAGTAAACGAATAACACACGGGGGTATAATAAAACAGTCTTACAAGTAAACGAATAACACACGGGGGTATAATAAAACAGTCTTACAAGTAAACGAATAACACACGGGGGTATAATAAAACATTCTTACAAGTAAACGAATAACACATGGGGGTATAATAAAACATTCTTACAAGTAAACGAATAACACATGGGGGTATAATAAAACATTCTTACAAGTAAACGAATAACACACGGGGGTATAATAAAACATTCTTACAAGTAAACGAATAACACACGGGGGTATAATAAAACATTCTTACAAGTAAACGAATAACACATGGGGGTATAATAAAACATTCTTACAAGTAAACGAATAACACACGGGGGTATAATAAAACATTCTTACAAGTAAACGAATAACACACGGGGTATAATAAAACAGTCTTACAAGTAAACGAATAACACACGGGGGTATAATAAAACATTCTTACAAGTAAACGAATAACACACGGGGGTATAATAAAACATTCTTACAAGTAAACGAATAACACACGGGGGTATAATAAAACATTCTTACAAGTAAACGAATAACACACGGGGGTATAATAAAACATTCTTACAAGTAAACGAATAACACACGGGGGTATAATAAAACATTCTTACAAGTAAACGAATAACACACGGGGGGTATGATAAAACATTCTTACAAGTAAACGAATAACACGGGGGTATAATAAAACAGTCTTACAAGTAAACGAATAACACGGGGGTATGATAAAACATTCTTACAAGTAAACGAATAACACACGGGGGTATAATAAAACATTCTTACAAGTAAACGAATAACACACGGGGGTATAATAAAACATTCTTACAAGTAAACGAATAACACACGGGGGTATAATAAAACATTCTTACAAGTAAATGAGTAATGTGACAGTGATATTTTCATAGAAAATAGTATATGCCTTTAATTTTGTAGCACACATATTAAATATGTATTCTAAAAGGCAGTTATAAGAGGAAATGATATATTAGTTTCTCGTTTACATCATGTGATAGTTTGCCAACTAATCTTAAGCCACACAGTCAATTTCCAGTTTCTCAGGCCAAATAAGGGTGAAAAGCATGCAACCTTGTGATTTTTAATTTAATTTTTAATTTCTTGGATACACGCCAACGAAGCAATCCACCCCTGGATCGGCTAGATCTGGGTTTAATTTCATTTGACCATGACCATTATTACCCAAACGAATGTCGATAAAAGTTAAGTTGATTCCGTATGATTTATTTCATAAAAAATCACCCAATAAAGTATCATTGACAGATTTTTTAACTGAGTTAGCAGGCGCAATGCATCACGACGATGCATGAATCGGAAATTTGAATATTTAATATAATTTGTTCTGACACAAAAAATATGAATAAAAAGGTGTGTTTTCAGGACCATGCATCAGCCCTCATAATTGGCAATGCCAAAGCAATTCGCTGAAGCAAACTGGGCCATGGCAAAGGGTTCCATAGCAGTTTGCCAAAGCCAAACAATCTGAATTAAGAGGGCTGATGCATGCAGGTCTGAGAAATGGGAAATTTACTTTGTGTAGCTTTAGAGGCACTGAAATGCTGATGGAATTGGAACTACCCATTGATGTGTATCCAGTTATCAAAGGTTAATCACACACATCATGTAGTTTCTCGCAAACAAACTGTGATAAATTTACTAATACTAACTTGGATCAACTTGGAAGGTGTGAACTTGCGACGGATGCTCTCGAATGTGTGATGAGCGAGGTAGCTCGATGATTGCATTACATGCTTCTGAGGAAAATCAGCTATGTCCCTCAGTTTGTTCTTTATTTGGAGCTTAGCACCATATTTGGTGACACCATACACAGTCGTCATAACTGTTTGCTTGATGACCTGAAAACATACAAGTAGAAGTCTAGAATTCCCTTGTCCAGGGATATTGATTATTAACCCTCTTAGAGCTCTTTCCATCAATGTATCACATCATTATAATCAATAAATTTGAAAAATAATCAAGGAAATATGGGTTGATACAAAAATCGGACTTGGCACTGAAAGGGTTAATTATGCAAGATGAATTTTCATCCCCCACCCCACCCCAACAATCCCCCTTGTACCTAAAAATATCCAATATTCTCCCCTATATCACCAGTATTCTGAGTATCCAATATCTTGGCTGACCAGGGCTATAATCATAAAAGTTATTGTAACATCTGACACTATTGGATATACTGGTTTCAGGAAACTAGTTTCTGAGTATTCTTACGAATTTCGACAGTTTGCGATTGCCTTAAACTAAGTAGCTAATCAGTACAGAAGTATAGGACAAGTGACATTTTATCTCTATATGAGCAGGAAAAAACGTTTAAAGAAAATTCCAACTTACCTTCCTAGAAATGAAACCTTCAAGCTTCTGAGCGATTTCTACTCCATTTTCCGCATCCCTTGCTCTGGTCTGTTCCACCTGGTGAATCAGACGGAAATATGTAAAAATATGGAAATATGTAGAAAATGTAAGCAAAATCTTGGCTTTATTTGAAGTCTTTGATAAGGGTGGATGAAGTCTTAGATAAGGGTGGATGAAGTCTTTGATAAGGGTGGATGAAGTCTTTGGTAAGGGTGGATGAAGTCTTTGATAAGGGTGGATAAAGTCTTTGATAAGGGTGGATGAAGTCTTTGATAAGGGTGGATGAGGTCTTTGATAAGGGTGGATGAAGTCTTTGATAGGGTGGATGAAGTCTTTGATAAGGGTGGATGAAGTCTTTGATAAGGGTGGAGGGTGGATGAAGTCTTTGATATGGGTGGATGAAGTCTTTGATAAGGGTGGATGAAGTCTTAGTCTTTGATAAGGGTGGATGAAGTCTTTGATAGGGTGGATGAAGTCTTTGATAAGGGTGGATGAAGTCTTTGATAAGGGTGGAGGGTGGATGAAGTCTTTGATATGGGTGGATGCAGTCTTTGATAAGGGTGGATGAAGTCTTTGATAAGGGTGGATGAAGTCTTTGAGTCTTTGATAATGGTGGATGAAGTCTTTGATAAGGGTGGATGAAGTCTTTGATAAGGGTGGATGAAGTATTTGATAAGGGTGGATGAAGTCTTTGACAAGCCTTGAAATAGTGTGTCTGTTATTTGCAGAATGAGGTTCCCAGAGGGAACCTTATTCTGCTGAGGTGTAAGCAGAATGAGGTCCCCAGAGGGTGAATTTGGTGATGCTAGCCCAGCTATGCGGGGTAGCATCACTAAATTCACCCTCTGGGGACCTCATTCTGCAAATGACAGACACACTATTTCAAGGCTTGGTCTTTGATGCACTTAACCCTTGTAAGCCAGTGCATTCTCTTATATATGCGAGGCTCCCTATGGGCGACTATCATATATAAGTGAATGCATGACACAGGATCTTTAATGTTAATACGTTTACTGTGACGTAGATTGAGACAATTCAAATGAGATATCTGCAAGATAGGAAGAACTTTTCATATCAGTGCCGCCTTAACTACACACATACCAGTTCCAACACATCACTGTACACATCCTTTGGGTGTGAGAATGGATAGAGATTGACAGACTCAGCTCCTTCCTGGTCCCGCCCTAATGCAGCGTAATGCTGCAATCCATTACACGAACCATCCTGAAAAATGACCAATAAATGTGACCCGCCATATCAAATCCAGTTGTAAGTCGGGATTTTTTTTACCCTGTGCCAATGCATTCTCTTATATATGCGAGTCGACCATAGGTCGCCTCGCATATATAAGAGAATGCATTGGCCTAACAATATTTTATCATGTTTTTTAAATAAATGTTTCTTAAAATTTTTAGGACATAAAATAAAAAAACATCCATTACCCTGCAGGGAGCCCCACACATATATAGAAGCATATAGAGGAGTGTCGTCTGCTCATGTTTGTCTGGGGCTCTGTATGGGTGAAATTATAAAATTGTTAAAGAATACAAGAACAAATTATTAATATTGTAAAAAATTGTTAGGCCAATGCATTCTCTAATATATGCGAGGCTACCTATGGTCGACTCGCATATATAAGAGAATGCATTGGCACAGGGTAAAAATAATCCCGACTTATGACTGGATTTGATATGGCGGGTCACAAATATGCTTTATGGCATCACCCTACCAAGACTTAAAAGGGGCTCCTGGTGGTTGGAGGGCCCCCTGGTGGTTGAAATTGTTTGAATCATGATAGTCCCAGTCTGATGTTACATAAACCAGCTAAGATAGGATGCCAATGGTCACGGTCTGGAACGTAAACACAGCATCTGTCTATCCCAATATCTTAGCTTGTTTACGTACCAGCAGACTGGGACTAGAATCATGATAGATCATGTCATGAACGTCTACTCTGTATTATGCCCGTAGAGATCACACTCACCTGTTAAAAACCTGGGAACTTTTGATGATCTGACAGGGAAGTTCATAACATTGAAAAAACAGTGCAGGTAATATTTTTCTCAGTTAATACCTGTTCCTTAATAACGTAGTTTACAGTTTGAGAAAGTCCCAGCTCGAGATTACATGATCTAGGTGAATTTGTTCAGCCTATTTTGCTTTGCATCGCCTCATGGAATTTCTCCAGGGTATTAACCCTTTGAACCCTGGCTCCCCACAACGAGCGACACCCTGACCCTGGGCTCCCAGTGGTATTTTTTATATTGTGGCCTGTTGTGGCCAGTGTTTAGATGTATGGTGTTGTTTATGTTCAAGTGGTGTCACATTTCTGAAACATTAGATGTATGTTCCCCATGGACCACTGATTATTTTACGATCTGGTTACATTGCCACGTGGTCACTCCCTGGTAACGGTTGCTAGGCATCTACCCGATATTGAAAGTAAAATACAATTATAGCTTTTACGGTCGTAATTCAGCCCAAGGAAATGGCGTTTTTGATGCAGTCAACACCCTATTATGAAATTTGAGATATATCTGGCCAGAAGTCTGATCCAAACTGGTATTTAAGGGTAGCAACGGTTGCTAAGCAAATACCCCAAATGACACCATTGCCCTGTGAATCCAATTGTATTATTCCCCAATTTAGACTTTCTTGTCATGCACATGCTGATGAATATGTTCAAATGGTGCTACTGGTCTGAAATTTTACAGGTATGTTCCCATGGGCCACTGTGTATTTTTTTTAGACGGTATAATTTGCCACACGATCACTCCCTGGTAACAGTTTCTAAGCAACTACCCGGAACTGAAAGTATAATGCAATTATAGCTTATAGCGTTGTATAATTCCGCGCTAAGAAACAGCATTTTCTATGCAGTCAATACCCTACTGTGAAACTGGAGATACATCAGGTCAGGAGATTGAACCTACATGTAGTTTGTAATTAACGGTATCAATGGTTGCTAAGCATATAGCCCAAGTGATCGAATGACACCACTTCCCTGTGCATTCAATGGCATTACGTCCCGTTTTAGATATTGCCTATAGGGCACGGTGATGGTCATGTTCAAATGGTGCCACGAGTCTTAAACTTTACATAATTGCTCAATAGTGCACGATTTGACCACGTGTTTGTAATGTGCACGCGCAAGTAGATCGGACTAGATGGTATTGTGACCATGCAACCCATTTCCACAGTACTACTCTGGTGCAATGTCAAAACATGCAGCTGTATAACGCAAATTTATGTACTATGGAGATCCTTGATGTGATTGTATCATTTCACAAAAATCCATACATTTATCATTTTATCCTATGCGCATGCGCGAAACAAATCGATTCAAATAAGAAACTGCGTGCGCCTTCCTCACATATGACAGAACACTGATTATGTATGCAATACTAATTTAAACCAAAAAGAGTGATCGAAATGGTGTCTTTCTACAATCCTGCGAACCGCGCAACAATGTAGAGCTTTACCCGAATCGCTTCAAATAATGTACGTTTGTTGAATTCTGCGCTGTGCGCATGTTTTTCTACCCCAACTAGTCGGCAACAAACTCATACACATGCACCCATGGCACTGCTAAAGTTCCTTGTGGTCATTTACATAAATATAAGTGGATATACCAATGGTTATAACATGTATACACATGCTACATAGGTTTATGATGTCACTGAATGCTGCCGCAACTTTTGCGGCCAGTCGGGTGTATGAACGTTTTTTGCGGCCAGTCGGGTTCAAAGGGTTAAACTCAAAGTTTACTGTGATATAACTCACAAAAGTCAAAAAAATCATGCAATCTCAAGATGGGACAACCCCCTAATGTGAAGTAGATTATTAAGAAACAAGCGTTAACAAAGAAATATAATCCCTGCATTGTTTGTTTTAATAAATTTTGGGTCTGAGCAAACTCTGCCTGTGGGATATCCACTAAAATATGTTGAAACCTACCTGGTGAGTGGGAAAGTGGCTGACATATTTGCTCGGATCTGGTGACCTGGAAGCATTTGTGATTTCCATACAACAGGCTAACGTCTGCCAAGGTTCATCTGACGTCTGCCACCATAGATTTCCCTGGAACAAATCAACATCCAACCTTACAAAGATGAATATTTTCAAAATAACTGAAGTAATGTGTAATTGTCTGAGTATAGTAAACTAGAACGGAAAACTGAAACAAACCGATTGAGCACTCCTCTGAATGTACTCATATCAGTGAACATCCATTTGCAATTTATTACATGCCTATTGTAAGATTCGTGGCATTCTGAATCAACTGGATCAGGTGTAAATGGCAGGAAATGTGGTGCATTTATTTACTGTATTTGTTTCAAGTTATAGTCACAACGTCGAATAGACCCAACATTTCAATTTTTTTTGTTTTCGTAGACACTTTGACATATCGATCATACACATTGTATATATAGTGAATACTTTCAGCTAAATGTGTATAACCCGCCAAATTTGTTGGCATCTGGTGATATATGTTCATTCCATGATAGCGTGATAGAGCATAGTACAGACCTATCTTCCCAAATATAATGGTGCATGCTAGTTGGCTTGCATGTGTGTACATGTATAACCAAACAAGACAGAGCATAATATGATATGATGATATTAGTAGGCCCTATGTGTCGTACAGGTATTTTGGGTCATGGTACCCATTGAATTTCCCAAATAAATGGATGAGTTCAATTTGAATATCAGTAGGCCCCCCCGTGTACAAAGCACATGTATTGTGTGGGAAAGTTTGCCATACATTGGCACGCATTTTATAGGTAGAAAAGCCCAATTTTACAGGCCATTTGAGTTTGAATTTTCAGGTTCATGTATGAAAATCCAACGTAGGTCGAATGTGAGATGTGCCATTATAATCCTGCAGGATATAAACTTAGAAGATTGTTATGTCTTAGACACATGTTTGGAATGGTGGTTTTGCCAAGAAACCACTCGATGTAACCAACCTGTGTGGAACCAGTGGTTGAGATATCTGCCCCCGGATGGACGATTGGACACATGGACGGATGCCTCGATGGACAGGTGGATGGACAGACTATCGGGTCAGATGCATGTAATCCAGAATACCCACCTTCGGCAATGGGGTTATAAAAGTCAAATATTGGTGTATCAGTTTAATTTTGGTATAGACAACTTTAATGAGAATTAATATAATGAGCTATAAGATATTATACATTACATAGATAGAATGACACAAGTGATTAAAGTGGTTAATGTTATTATACAAGTTTGTTGTGATGCGATGGTAAAACAAGAACAGAAGGTTATGAGTTTTACTCGTGGCACAACAAACTCGTGCAATAAAGTTAACATGCTCACACAATAGTGTTGTTCTATGTTTATTGCACACTCTGAATATTGTAGCTTGTAGCAACTGAAATGTAGGTTGATATGTTTTATTTAATTGAACACACGTGTGAAATAATGTAGACTATACCTAATAATATGTGACCCGCCATATCAAATCCAGTCGGAAGTCGTCATTTTTTTACCCTGTGCCAATGCATTCTCTTATATATGCAAGTCGACCATAGGTCGCCTCGCATATATAAGAGAATGCATTGGCCTAACAATTTTTTACAATTTTAATAATTTGTTCTTGTATTCTTTAACAATTTTATAATTTCACCCATACAGAGCCCCAGACAAACATGAGCAGACGACACTCTTCTATGTGCTTATATATGTGTGTGGTGCTCCCTGAAGGGTAATGGATGTTTTTTTATTTTATGTCCTAAAATTGTAAGAAACATTTATTTAAATAACATGATAATTGTTAAGCCAATGCATTCTCTTATATATGCGAGGCGACCTATGGTCGACTCGCATATATAAGAGAATGCATTGGCACAGGGTAAAAAAATCCCGACTTCCGACTGGATTTGATATGGCGGGTCACATATAGTGAAGATATATTATGTTACAGTAGAAGTCATCAATAAAATTTTAAATAACAACATAATCAGTTTGTATTGTCTAAGTACAAGACAAATGTTTTATTGAACATTTTGAAATCTTCTGTATTTTGTAAAAACTAGAGGTGTGACTGTCCCCCGTGTTTTTAAAATACTAAGATGTTTCACACGTCAGTAAACTTTTAGTTAAAATAATAAAATAACAGTTCCCATTCCAGGTGCACAACCCTAACCTTAATCTTAAACCTATTGACTGAAAAATGTAGGAATAAAAGCTCGGACAAAATTATGCATGTTGCAAAAAACATTCTAAGTCAAAAATATAATTTTTAGAAGTAAAATTACTTTTTCCTTAAGGGAAGCCCGAAACTGAACTATATGGATTATTATCCTCGGCCTTGTGTTATCAGGAGGGTTAAAATTTATTGTCTGTCTATTGCCTACTCAGGTCAATCAGTGCTCGGGATTAGCTACGCATGGATGCGTCTCGTGTAACTCTCGCGTGATTCTCGCGTTGTAACAATCCAGCTAGTCAGTTTTTAATTTTCCGACCGAATCATAGGATTTGCGAGTCGCGGGGTTGGGAATGGCACCGCCATGGGAGGGATCTCTGATAGTTCAGTTTCGGGCTTCCCTTAAGGAAAAAGTAATTTTACTTCTAAAAATTATATTTTTCCGCCAAGGAGAAGCCCTCAACTGAACTATATGGATTAGAATGTAAGCCCAGGAGGAGGCAACGAGCAATAAATTTAATATCCCAGTTTGACGGGAATGTACTCTTCCGAAAACATATTTCATGTAAATGTGATTTAGTCATGAATCAGCCTTGATATGTTATGTGAAAGAGCTCATAAATTCAGATTCCAGTATTGCTCAAGCTTGTACCTGCACCCCCCCCCTGGTTTTAGGAAGAAACGTCCCAGGCAGTCAGTGCCACACCATACGCGCCAGCTAGAAACCGAGCAAGTAGAGACTTCTTCTTCTGCTGCTGACTTCACTGCGTCTTCTTCTCGTTTTCATGTGATGAGAGTGATTTCTGTAGATATCTTCCAAAATAGAAAGTATTGACAGTATGCAACATCGAGTCGTCCCCACACAGAACAGCCTCCAAAAGCTCGGGTGCGATTGTCCTGGAGGATTGGTTGCCCGAATCTCCGAGAACGGCACCCCGCCTGCCACGGACTGCTGGTGCAGGACCATGGGGCTCGAACTGGTTCATCCCGAGGTAAAGACTGGTACAGTTGTGCAAGTTTGTGTAAGTCAGTTGACACATATCCTGTGATGAAGTTTTGTACAAGAGATCGACCCATGTCGTTTCCATACGCAAAGCGAGTTCCTTAGGAACGACAGAATCCCGTGATTATTGCCCATCGACGTCAAAGCCATCAGACGCCATGAGAAGTATAGGAAGCATGTCAGTATCGACCACAGCAACAGAACACCCTGCATCAGGTTGAGATAAGGTACTATAGGGAAGCCCACTCGGGGAATGGCTCGAAGAGGTATAAATGCTCTCGCAGTTGAAGTTAAGGTGCTTTGGCCCACCCCAATGCCAGAAGGTCAGCAAAAAGATAAAATTAGAAGGATCCATTTGACCAGAGAAACCCCCCCCCACCGAATCTCCCGAATGCAGGTGGTCCAGACAAGCTGGAATAAACGTCGATGACATACCACTAGGATCCCATGACGGCAGAGGAGCAGGCCTGGACGTATCACGTGGGATGACGTTTCCAGGGGGACAAGACCGACTCTCGTAATGGGGTGGGCCACAGCGCCGTGGGGAAGCGTAAGAAGGCCTTTTGGCTGGAGCGCATTGAGCGGCACCGGATATCGAGACTTCCCCACCCAGAACAGCCTCCAAAGGCGAGTGTGCGGGTGTTCTGGAGGATTGGTTGCCTGAATCTCCGAGAACTGCACGCTGCCACCCAAAGTCTGCTGATGCAGGACCAGGGGGGGCCGAACTGGTCCTGCCCGAGGTAAGACTGGTACGTTTGCTCAAATTGTTTAACCATGGACCAACGGGCCCTCATCCAACAATGACAATACCGCATATTGCCGCGTTTATTTCTTGAGCAACCCGCACGATGTGTGGCCATCAAAGTCGAATCTCGTCGACTATAAGCAAGACAAGACATTCTGTTAGTTATTAGCAAGCGTAATACACAAAACATTTTGTTAGTTAGTGCAAAATAATGTTAATAAGGTAAATTCCGTTCATTATGTAGCCACGTGGTCTTACCTGCTAGAAATTAAACTGCAGGTAAGATACTGTCACTTCTCAGCGAAGAGGACGATGAGAACCGATTTCTCCTGTGCAAGAACAGTTTTCGCGGTGCCCTTGCTTACGGTGAGGAGAATGTTTTATACGAGTACGGAAAGTCCTCCGAAGGTAGAGCAGGCCTGGACATATCCCGAGAGAGAATGATTCCAGGGGGACAAGACCCACTCTCGTAATGGAGTGGGCCATGGACCGTGGGGAAGAGTCAGAAGTCTCAGTCCTTCCCAGATGACAGGAGCAATTGTACTCGCACCCATATGCACTTGTAAGTCTCTAATTCACGAGCATTAAACTTTGCCCTCTCCCTCTTGACAAAATGTGCATGGTTACAGTAACCGTTTATTCAATATTAAACTATTGGAGGTATATTTAAAACCCGGTCCCATCGCAGTTAAAGTATGGGAATGTGAAAGTGCAACTAAACATGCATGTATCGAGGTCTATCCCACAAAGACATTTAATTTGAGAGAAACACAACGAACGATTATATTACGGATGCAATTACATCCGTCTTCTGAATTGTGAGAGAAAATAAGAGCATGAGCTGCATTTTCATCTGTCAGCGGCACATGACGAGTCTTCCCCACCCTAAGGCTCAGGTGCTGAGGCGTGCACCCATGAAGATTGGTTTTCCGAATCAACAATAGTAGCACCCCGCCAGTCACTGGTACTGGGCAGTGGTCATACACGATATAGAGGCTTCTTGCGGAACGGCGCTGTATATGTGTGATGATACAAAAGCTGTCATTTGTGTTAGACATTTAGGTATTCTATTCACCAGATAATCATATGGATATTTAGTAATAGAAGGAGAAGAGATATGTTTTGGACTCTTCTGAAATTGGCACTGGCAGGTCTGCGGAATGCAAAATATGCGCAAGCAGTAACATACTAGTATGTGTCGGCTGTCTGGTTGTCCTTAGGTACCCATAAGGTACACAAACAGTTATAAGCAGTATTGCGAGAGCCTCACACAACCTTGGCGCAACCTAGATTTCGCAACCGTCATGTGAACCGAACCGTCGTGTGCCTCCAATACGCAGGCCTGCCGTGGTCGTGCGCAATATAAATCTAAATGCTGTTCATGTAAACGCACTTAATTTGTGTGACAATACAAATGCTGTCCTTTTTGTTATTTGCCCGATAATCAATTGGATATGAGGCAATAGAAAGTAAAGAGCCATGTTTTGGTCTCTGTTGAAAATTATAGTGGCAGCGGCCCTGCGCAATATAAATCCATGTTATGTAACTGTGCTTTATACGTGAGTGAAGGCTATTTCACATTTTATCTTTTCGATATGTGGAAATAGAAGATTGAGCGCCAAGTGATAGGCTCAGTGGGAAATGCTATTGGCAATGCATCTGGAGCACGTGACAATATATATGCATAGTAGTTCGCCTTTACTATTCACGGATTGAAAGCGCAGAAGTATGTCGGTATCGGTGAAAAAATTGTCGCCATATTGACATAGTCAGTTCTTATGTCATTGAGCATTTAAGGCACTGATACCATTGGTATGGAACTATTACGGCTGGCCATACATGTGTCATGCTCACCATTTGACCGGTTTTGTGGCGATGAGGCACTGATACCATATTGGTCCTGATTAATGGACCAATGAATGTTGAATGTATCGATAAACACTAATGTCTGAGGATAACAGTTCATGCCAGGTCACATCGGATAAGGCGACTTGCCACAAGTAGGCCAGTAGGCTCGCAATAAGGATCTCATCCAAAATGTCACCAAAGAGTTCTGACCACGGACGGAATTAACATTGTATAGGTAAGCAAACTATAGCTGAAGGTTCAGGCTACTGCGCTTGCATGGCTGTGCAGTCTTGGAACAGGGGAACCCATTCAGCAAAATACAGTAAGTAATTGCAAAGAAACAGACACAATTGTCGCCGAGAGAAAGTCAGATTATGATTTGATGGAGATCGCCATTCGATAATGTAAACTAGAAACGAAAATCCTTGTTGTCAAGTCGTAGCAACCGGACACTGTCAACTCATACTATACATGTACGTAAAGAAAGAGACTATTATAGTATTACAGCATTATTTGACACAGGTCATATAATACTAGATGTATAACGAACAGAATCGCCTTGTTTCTAACGATTATTCCATTGATACAATGATGGAAAGTGAATGGAATCGCAAGAACAGAGTCAGGATTGTCAAATAAATATTGTGAAGTCACTAACATCCGCGCCAACGTTCCAAGTATCCAAATACAAGCCCTCACGTTAAGACATTCGGGCTAGCTAAGATTTGCAAATATTAATCGCTTAAGCACAATTAATGATAAGGACATAATACAAAATACAATTAGTTGAGGCAAAGGAAATTACATCAGGTAACAAGTTCTATCTTTGTTATTTATTCATGTAAATTAGTGCCAAAGGAGATATTTCTGTCCTGGACAACATTCTGCGCACTAACATAGCTGTTGCATATATGATATGGCAGTATACATAACCTGAACGGGGCGAAGATACAACATCAGGAAATAGAATGTGTAGCGCGAAATTAGGCTACTCCGCATACCGCACCACGTGGATTCCGAAATTCGACGAGTCATGCCACCGTATATGTTGCACAATAATGCAATATAGGTTGGCCATAAGTAAACGATGTGCATCTGAGTCAAAATGGCCATCAATGGCGAATATGCCAACGTGATTCCAACAGAGTTTTTGTCAAATTCAATCACAAATTCGTAGACGAAATGTGTCGATAGAAAACACGGAATTCGCGCATACAATGAAACGAAGAGTTTCTGCGAGTTCGTAAATTTTTTATTAAAAGACTGGGTAAGCAACGGATAAATTGCAAGTTGTAATCAACAATAAATATTGAGTTGATAACGCGCAATACAGAATAATACTTCCTTAAAATTAACCACGTCCGATAGCTGGAGGAGGAATTAAAAACTGACTAGCTGGATTGTTACAACGCGAGAATCACGCGAGAGTTACACGAGACGCATCAATGCGTAGCTAATCCCGAGCACTGATTGACCTGAGTGGGCAGTAGACGGACAATAAATTTTAACCCTCCTGATAACACAAGGCCGAGGATAATAATGCATATAGTTCAGTTGAGGGCTTCTCCTTGGCGGAAAAAAGGGGGATAACTCCACCAAATAATGTCGGACAGATGTCATAATTGCAGGTGCACAGGTTCCCATAGTACTAAATATCTGTGCCAAGTTAAAAAAAAATTGACCTAAATAAAAGCTTGGACAAAATTATACATGTTGCGAAAATTTTCTAAGTCGAAAAAGGGGGGGATAACTCCACCATGGTGGTTGATGTCTGTGCCAAGTTTCACGGAAATTGATCAAAAAACGACTGAGAAAAACTCCGGATAAATTTGTGTCCACGGACGGACGGAACGACGGACGGACGAGCTGATTCCAGAATACACCAACAGGTGTAAAATAAAAGTATCTACTTACATCCAAAGGTCGATCAGCTGAATCAAGGATGTTCTCCATATGATCATTAGCAAACTGTAGTCTCTCATCATTGGATGACCTGAATCAGAGATAGGTTACAATTGATAAACTAACAGGCCTGAATATATGGTGCCGGACATTTGCAGAATGAGGGCCCCAGAGGTTACTTTAGTGACTAGCAATCACCAACTTCATCCTCTGGGAACCTCATTCTGCTTAGGCCTCATCTCTGGAAAGTATCTTTATTATCAAATTAACAATTTTCTTAGTTTTTTTTAGAAACTTCTGTCGAAAGTTTCTTTTTCATTTTTAGTTTACTTTCTCTGTATCCCCAAATTGGCAGAAGGCACAATGCGTAATCAAGATGCTCAAAAGGTTGCACATCACAACCTTCACCATCTGGGAACTTAAATCTAAGTCTAGGTCTGCCACACCAAATGAGGCCCCCAGAGGATGATTTTGGTGATGTTAGCCCGCTGTGCAATGTAGCAACACTAAATTCACCCTCTGGGGTCCTCATTCTGCAAATGTCCACACCATATTTCCTGGCTGGGTACAATCGATAAACTTTCACAACAATTTGCTTTCACCATAATAATGTAGTTAATAATTGGATTTAAGTTCCCAGATGGTGATGTGCACCCATTGGTCACTTTGATTATGCACTGTGTCATCTGCCAATTTGGGGAAATAGAAAAACTAAAATAAAAAAAAAAGAAGAAACTTTCTAAAGAGGTTTCTAAAGCAATTTAATTTGATAATAAAGATACTTTCCAGAGAAGATGAGGCCTAAGCAGAATGAGGTCCCCAGAGGATGTATATGGTGACGCTACCCTGCACAGCGAGCTGGCATCACAAAATTCACCCTCTAGGGACCTCATTCTGTGAATGTCCAGCACCATATTTTTAGGCAGAACACAATGTCAATTTCAAATTGAGTATTCATGGTGGATAGAAAGGGAGGCGACTCATACCTTTTCTTGAACCCTGTCAGATTTATAAGATGGATTTTTAACCAATTGAGTCCACTCTTTCCCAGAGGTTTCCCTTTGGCAAACACCAACATCGATCGAACAACATCAGCTCCTGTAAAAATAAAAACTATTTATAGTAGATAC
Organism: Siphonodentalium dalli; assembly: GCA_032622095.1. Classification (NCBI taxonomy): domain Eukaryota; kingdom Metazoa; phylum Mollusca; class Scaphopoda; order Gadilida; family Siphonodentaliidae; genus Siphonodentalium; species Siphonodentalium dalli. The sequence continues at coordinate 257,379,578 of CP136064.1, forward strand.
TTGAAAAGGAGCAACTGAGCTCCTGCGAAAAACAAAAACAAACGGCCAATGAGATCCATTATATACGTGACAAGACAGTCAATGACTGTGGGATCGCTCACCAGACTGCAAAGACTGATAAGACTGGGACTCTGGAGACCAAAACAGTCAGCACTTTTCATAATCACTTTAAAAGAAGTAGATTTAAACAGGATATGTGGCTAGAGAGACTTCAAGTATGTAGCTTGGTGAAAATCCACCTTGAAATTGCCAACTGTACACTACTGATCACCCCCCTCCTCCAGCTCAACAAGTCCCCTCCCGACCGGGCTCCAGACTCCCAAGTCTTAGGTTGGAATTTCACAACCGACACCTCAAACTTTCTCAATTGTTGGAAATTTCCAATCTCACAAGCACCTTTTTCTAAAACCATTTAAACATGTTTGAAGCCCAATTATCCATGGACCCAAAACACAATACATGTATGTCAGACCAATCAGTCAGGTGGTTCCAAGGTAGATGTTTTAATGAATTTGGTATTTCAATGATTTTATTGGACACAAAGTGTTAACTCCCCATAGCCTGCCATTTCTTGACAGGTTGACCTCATTTTAACAAATCTGAATCTCAGTCACTAAAGGATCCTCCTGATTCCTCCATACTATATGTATTAAAGCTAAATAGTCCAAACTCTCTTGAGATGACATTTTAAGAATTACTATAGAGACATATAGTTATGTCCCTGGTCCCACGGTGGGACCAGGGACATAACTAATATGTCTCTATAGTAATTCTCCCACCCTATTTAACCTGGTGACCCCATCTGAATAAATTTGAATCCCAGACACCAAAGAACCCTTCATACATATCATAAATATCAGTAAAATAGACCTGATGGTCCTTGTGAAGGAAGCATATTAAGAGGGAAACTGTCCTTCGCTTGGCCCCTATTTGACCAGGTGACCCCATTAAACAAAATCTGCATTGCAGTCAAGGAAGAACATTCCATTCTATATAAGCCAACTACATGTAGTTCTTGCAAACATATTTTAAGAATTACTATGTAGTGAAATAGTTAAGTCTCTTGCTCTGCCCTTATTTGACTTTGTGATCCCATTTTCACAAATCTGATAAGGATAAGAATTAACTTCCCCAGTTGAAGTTGGTGATATTCACCCATTGGGCACCTCATTTATGAATTTTATCTTCTGCAAATTAGGGGATATAGAAACTTCCTAGAAGGGAAATTTAACTAACAACAATGTAAATTTGATACTATAGATACTTCCCAGAAGATGAGGCCTAAGCAGAATGAGGTCTCCAGAGGGTGAATTTGGTGATGCTAGCCTGCTGTGCGGGATAGCATCACAAAAAGCGTGTCTGTTTCTACATTGTGCATGCCTGGCCTCAAGCAACACAATGTATTATACAATCAAGCCTTGAAATAGTGTGATAGTGTGTCTGTCATTTGCAGAATGAGGTCCCCAGAGGGTGAATTTAGTGACGCTAAATTCACCCTCTGGGGACCTCATTCTGATAAGGCCCTCAACTGCTATGGAAGATCTAGAATAAAATTGAATTTCCCCAGTTGAAATTGGTGATGTTCACCCATTGGGCCCCTCAATTATGAATTTTATCTTCTGCAAATTAGGGGATATAGAAACTTCCTAGAAGGGAAATTTAACTAACAACAATGTAAATTTGATACTATAGATACTTCCCAGAAGATGAGGCCTAAGCAGAATGAGGTCTCCAGATGGTGAATTTGGTGATGCTAGCCCGCTGTGTGGGATAGCATCACTAAAAGCATGTCTGTTCCTACATTGTGCATGTCTGGCCTCAAGCAACACAATGTATTATACAATCAAGCCTTGAAATAGTCTGTCTGTTATTTGCAGAATGAGGTCCCCAGAGGGTGAATTTAGTGACGCTATCCTGCACAGCGGGCTAGTATCACTAAATTCACCCTCTGGGGACCTCATTCTGATAAGGCCCTCAACTGCTATGGAAGACCTAGAATAAGATTGAAGTTCCCCAGTTGAAGTTGGTGATGTTCACCCATTGGGCACCTCAATAATGAATTTTATCTTCTGCAAATTAGGGGATATATAAACTTCCTAGAAGGGAAATTTAACTAACAACAATGTAAATTTGATACTATAGATACTTCACAGAAGATGAGGCCTAAGCAGAATGAGATCTTGAGACTCTAGATACTTCCCAGAAGATGAGGCCTAAGCAGAATAAGGTTCTCAGAGGGTGTATTTGGTTATGCTAGCCTGCTGTGTGGAGCAACCCCCTAAATTCACCCTCTGGGAACCTCATTCTACAAATGCCAGACACTCTTAATTCAAACTTGGAGAAAATGAAATTAATCTGATTTTAATGACCACTGAGTGATAATGTAAACAACAAGGGTGCTTCATTGATAACACCATTAATCTCATTTAAATTACAAATGACATGAATTACACTCTCTGGGGATGGAAAGCACTATGGCACAGCAGATGTTATCTACCCATCTGCCAGTTGTATAAACATGTGTCCATCAGAGCACATGGGTGGCTTGCTGTAGTAGAGAATACAAGGATTTAAAGTCATTTACTGAACATTTCTGTACATCTGTCTGTTCCTGATTTCTCCCAAACCCCTGATTTCAACCAAATATAGTGGAGTGACTAGAGGTACCTACCCTCCCACCCCAAAGATGTAATGTCATAGGTTCTTCAAAATTTTAATGAGTTTTTTTTTATTTTATTTAAAAATAAAATATTTTATTTAATAAAAAAAAATATTTATTAAAAATAAAAAATATATATATATTTATTTTTTTTGGTTAAATTGAGCAATAAGTTAATTGAAAAAAAAATTTAAAAATTCAGATTTATGTCCATAGCCCCATCCACATTTGACCCAGTGACCTCATTTGAACAAATCAGAACCACAGTCACCCAATGTACCCTCATACCAAATATGAACCCATTCGGCCCGACAACTTCAGAAAAGAAGTCGTTTTAAGAATTACTATGTGGAAAAATAGTTATGGTCCTGACATCAAAACTATTTGACTTGGTGACCTCATTTGAACAAATCTGAATGAGAGTCACCTAGGGAACATCCACACCAAATATGAACCAATTCGGTATGATGGTTTCAGAGGAGAAGATGTTTTTTTAAAAAGTTGACAGACGGACAGACAGACGGACATACAGACGGACGGACGGACGGACGACGGACGAGGAGTGATGACTATAGCTCCACCGGAGACTTCGTCTCAGGTGAGCTAATAAGAAAAAGCATTGACCAAGCAATGTGAGGTCCTGTAAATTAATGTTATAACATATTATAGTACACCCAATTGTTTTTAGTGTTATTAGTTTATCGAATTCCTGAAATATAAATGGTGCAAGAAATTTTCAAATGGCCAAAATATTATTTAGAATGACCCCAGTTTTGGCCGATCGATTTTCTGGGCCAGCACGAACACTGGTCATGATCCTTTTCACATCAGACGACAAACTAACGCAATGCAGAGCAACGATTGTATATAGACACACATCAAACCACCAACTAACGCAATGCAGAGCAACGATTGTTTTATAGACACACATCAGACGACCAACTAACGCAATGCAGAGCAACGATTGTATATAGACACACATCAGACCACCAACTAACGCAATGCAGAGCAACGATTGTATATAGACACACATCAGACGACCAACTAACGCAATGCAGAGCAACGATTGTATATACACACATCAGACGACAAACTAACGCAATGCAGAGCAACGATTGTATATAGACACACATCAGACCACCAACTAACGCAATGCAGAGCAACGATTGTATATAGACACACATCAGACCACCAACTAACGCAATGTAGAGCAACGATTGTATATAGACACACATCAGACGACCAACTAACGCAATGTAGAGCAACGATTGTATATAGACACACATCAGACCACCAACTAACGCAATGCAGAGCAACGATTGTATATAGACACACATCAGACCACCAACTAACGCAATGCAGAGCAACGATTGTATATAGACACACATCAGACCACCAACTAACGCAATGCAGAGCAACGATTGTATATAGACACACATCAGACGACCAACTAACGCAATGCAGAGCAACGATTGTATATAGACACACATCAGACCACCAACTAACGCAATGTAGAGCAACGATTGTATATAGACACACATCAGACCACCAACTAACGCAATGTAGAGCAACGATTGTATATAGACACAGATCAGACCACCAACTAACGCAATGTAGAGCAACGATTGTATATAGACACACATCAGACCACCAACTAACGCAATGTAGAGCAACGATTGTATATAGACACACATCAGACCACCAACTAACGCAATGTAGAGCAACGATTGTATATAGACACACATCAGACCACCAACTAACGCAATGTAGAGCAACGATTGTATATAGACACACATCAGACCACCAACTAACGCAATGTAGAGCAACGATTGTATATAGACACACATCAGACCACCAACTAACGCAATGTAGAGCAACGATTGTATATAACCACACATCAGACCACCAACTAACGCAATGTAGAGCAACGATTGTATATAGACACACATCAGACCACCAACTAACGCAATGTAGAGCAACGATTGTATATAGACACATATCAGACCACCAACTAACGCAATGTAGAGCAACGATTGTATATAGACACACATCAGACCACCAACTAACGCAATGTAGAGCAACGATTGTATATAGACACACATCAGACCACCAACTAACGCAATGTAGAGCAACGATTGTATATAGACACACATCAGACGACCAACTAACGCAATGTAGAGCAACGATTGTATATAGACGACCACCTAACGCAATGCAGAGCAACGATTGTATATAGACGACCAACTAACGCAATGCAGAGTAACGATTGTATATAGACGACCAACTAACGCAATGCAGAGCAACGATTGTATATAGACGACCAACTAACGCAATGCAGAGCAACGATTGTATATAGACGACCAACTAACGCAATGCAGAGCAACGATTGTATATAGACGACCAACTAACGCAATGCAGAGCAACGATTGTATATAGATCACCAACTAACGCAATGCAGAGCAACGATTGTATATAGACACACATCAGACCACCAACTAACACAATGCAGAGCAACGATTGTATATAGACGACCAACTAACGCAATGCAGAGCAACGATTGTATATAGACACACATCAGACCACCAACTAACGCAATGCAGGGCAACGATTGTATATAGACACACATCAGACCACCAACTAAAGCAATGCAGAGCAACGATTGTATATAGACACACATCAGACCACCAACTAACGCAATGCAGAGCAACGATTGTATATAGACACACATCAGACCACCAACTAACGCAATGCAGAGCAACGATTGTATATAGACAATTGACAATCGAGTGAGATGCAGAGGATTATTTTTAAAAGATTCTAGCTGAATGAAAATAATCCTCGCATCTCACGAAAAACCATACGCTGACCCGCCATACCAAATTTTTTACCCTGTGCCAATGCATTCTCTTATATATGCGAGTCGACCATAGGTCGCCTCGCATATATAAGAGAATGCATTGGCCTAACAATTTTTTACAATTTTAATAATTTATTCTTGTATTCTTTAACAATTTTATAATTTCACCCATACAGAGCCCCAGACAAACATGAGCAGACGACACTCTTCTATATGCTTCTATATTTAATCAATTCTTCAATGACGGAGGGCATCGTGCCTCAAAACTTTAAAGAGGCCCTTGTCATACCGCTTCTGAAGAAGGCGAACATGGATCAAAATGTCCTAAAAAATTACAGACCGGTATCCAACCTTCCATTCGTCTCTAAAGTTCTTGAGCGGATGGTTCTGTATCAATTAAGGAATCATCTGGATAAAAACAATCTCAACGAACCATTTCAGTCAGCTTATCGAAAGGACCACAGTACGGAAACTGCTTTAATTCGCATCACGAACGATCTACTGTGTGCCGCAGATGATGGCCTTGTCTCCGCCATAGCATTCCTCGACCTTTCAGCGGCATTCGATACGATTGACCATCAGATTCTCACCCAACGCTTGTCAGATACATTTGGAGTTTCTGGCACAGTCCTCTCCTGGTTCACTTCTTATCTAACTGGTCGGACGCAAACTGTGGTGATTGGTGACGCGTGTTCGAACTCGCGATCTATTCGATACGGTGTTCCACAGGGGTCAGTTCTGGGACCCGTTTTATATTCGGCATACACACAACCTCTCGGAAGCATAATAGCTGGTAACGGTATCAGCTACCACATGTATGCTGATGATACCCAGATATTCATTTCTTTTAAGCAGTGCGATATAGACTTAAAACTCACACATTTGCAGTCAGGGGTGATGCAAGTCAAACAGTGGATGGAGGTGAACAAACTTCACATCAACGAGAACAAAACTGAACTAATGTTTTGTGGTACGGATCAGCGTTTAAAAGCTATCAAGGTTACCTCCCTACGCATTGGCAGCGCCGACATCGAATTCTCAGATAACGCCAAAAATTTAGGAGTGATTTTAGACAAAGGACTGTCCATGAAGTCCCATATAAACACACTGTGCAAGTCCTTATTTCTGGAACTTCGGCGTATTTCTCATATGCGATCACATCTGTCGGTAGAATCCACGAAGACTTTGATCTCTTCATTTGTATTTTCACAACTGGATTATTGCAATGCTCTATTCGCTGGTCTGCCACAAGATCAATTGGCAAAGCTGCAGAGAATAATTAACATTTCGGCTCGCATTGCTCTACGAAAACATAAATTTGACCACGTCACACCTCTTCTCGCGAAACTACACTATCTTCCAATTGAAGCTCGAATTGATTATAAATGTGCCACTTTTTGTTATAAGAAATTCTCAAATGACATCACAAAGCCTTTGCCGGTTTATATTGACTCTATTCTCAATATGTACTCTCCGCCGCGCGAATTGCGATCAGAAGATCTAAATCTGATGGCTGTTCCTAGACGTGACTCGGAAAACTACGGAAGACGATCATTTGAATATCATGCTCCGTCCGTCTGGAATGGGCTACAGGCCGACACAAAGAAAGCCGATACCATGGACACTTTTAAAACATTACTTAAATCGGAACTTTTCAAATTCTACTCTGGAAACGTCGTCCCTGAGAGTGATGCCTCTTAGTTCTGCATATGTTTATTACGTGACCCACTTGTATATTGCATATTTGTGTGTGAACTTTTGTTGTGGCCGAGCGCTTTGGGCCTTTTGGGAAAAGCGCTATATAAATGTTCTCTATTATTATTATTATTATATGTGTGGGGCTCCCTGCAGGGTAATGGATGTTTTTTATTTTATGTCCTAAAAATTGTAAGAAATATTTATTTTAAAAAAATTGTTAGGCCATTGCATTCTCTTATATATGCGAGGCGACCTATGGTCGACTCGCATATATAAGAGAATGCATTGGCACAGGGTAAAAAAATCCCGACTTACGACTGGATTTGATATTATATTTTCTATACCAGTTTGTTATGACCCATACCACAATGAAACACACGGTTAGAACTAACACATTCTTAACCCTTTCAGTGCCAGGTCCAATTTTTGTATCAACCCTGTGCCAATGCATTCTCTTATATATGCGAGTCGACCATAGGTCGCCTCGCATATATAAGAGAATGCATTGGCCTAACAATTTTTCATCATTTGTTATAATTTTTTACAATTTTTTACAATTTTAATAATTTTTTCTCTTTCAGTGCCAGACTTATTTTGTAGGTTTAGTGCCAGGGAATCTTATGTTTTTTCATGGGCATCAAAATTATTACTATGAATACTTGGTGATAGTGTTGAGTTATAACATGCCCCTAAGGTTTTATCCAGTTTGTTTTTAAATTTGCTATAGCATGCTTAAGCATACCCAAAAAAAATTCAACCAAAACAAAAACAAAATAAAAAAAAAGTAATGTTTTTAGGGCCGATTTTACAGACCATAAATTAGGGCCGATGAGATGGTTAAATGGTTAAAGCTACAACATTATCAGCCATTTCTGTTAAAATAATGTGCAAATATACCGAATAACGTAGGACTGAGAATATGATAACATTCTGAGAGTGGAATAACACAGTCTTCTCAAGCCTGTGCTTAGTGTGCTGCCATTTGCAGAATGAGGTCCCTAGAGGGTGAATTTAGTGATGCTAGCATGCTATGCGGGATAGCGTCACTAAATAACGTGGGGACCACATTCTGCTTAGGCCTCATCTTCTCTGGGAAGTATCTTTATTATCACAGGTTCCCAATGGGTGTACATCACAATATTTACCATTTGGGAACCTCACTCTGAGTCAATGTTTCCATAGCTGATGAGGCCATGCAGAATGAGGTCCCCAGAGGGTGAATTTGGTGATGCTAGCGCACTATGCTGGATAGTGTCACTAAATTCATCCTCTGGGGACCTCATTCTGCTAATGACAGGCACACTAAACTCAGGCTAGCACTCGCTTGCAGACACACATCAAGTATGTTAAGTTCAAATGAATTGTTACAGTAATTCAAATCTTGCACTCTGCATGAGATAAATTCATGTGTTATTTCTTAATTAATTTGAATTATATAATGCTTACCAAGATGGTTGAAGTGAGGTGGAATTGGATAAGTTCTACTTCTAAAGTCCAGATTATGTGGGAACCAGAGAATATCATCTTTGAACTGAAATAAATCAAAACGAAGTAAATATTAAGTAACTGTAAAGAGCCCAAATTTGAACAAAGGACTGTAACTGTACCTGAAAAAAATGGTCAGCCGGACCCCTAAATCAAACTTAACCTGTATTTTATAGTAGTGAACTTACATACAAAATTTCTTTCTATTTAGTTAAGTAGAACTACAGTTATCATCTGTAAACAAAATATAAATGAACAGACGAACGGTCCAATACATCCCGTTTTATTAACAGGTGTATAAAAATGAAGATGCTACATATATAGAATATACGCATAGTGTTTCTGAATAACAAATTTAATCCACGAGTGGGATTGGCGATTTGCAGCATGAGCTTCAGCGAGTGGTGTAAATTGCCAATCCCACGAGTGGATTAAATTTGTTATTCAGAAACACTATGCGTATATTTTGTTTATGCCACGATCTTTACAATGCGATGGATAAACACTTTTCCGTTCAAATTGTATGGAGAAAGTTTAATCCACTCTGCAAAGTTTAATCAACAGTAGGCACGTTTAATCAACAGGTGTTGATTAAATGTAAAATTTAAACAGATGGCTTTATTTATATAGTAAGATAGGCGATCGTGGTATAAATGAGTATACCTTGTTAGCTATAGAGAGTCTGTACAATTCACTGCACCAAAGAGAATGCATCTCAGCTTTAACTTGCTTCAGGTGTAATATCTCTTTATACAGCTTAGTCCTCTCCTCTGATGTCAGTCCCCTGTCGAAACATCAATCACAAATGTGACCCGCCATATCAAATCCAGTCGTAAGTCGGGATTTTTTTACCCTGTGCCAATGCATTCTCTTATATATGCGAGTCAACCATAAATGCATTGGCCTAACAATGTTTTATCATTTTTTTTAAATAAATGTTTCTTACAATTTTTAGGACATAAAATGGCAACAAGCCATATTTCCGACTAAATCCTGAAAAGTTACCCATAATTCTGCTTTGGTTAAGAGGTCGATTACTTAGGGCATTACTGTATTCGTAGCAACGGCGGAACAACTTCCTGTTAATCGTATTTATAGAAAACAACTTTCCAGTTGAGCTTGATATTTGCAATTCCAAATGACACAGTGACTTATTTAACATCCCAGAGGTACTAGTATTGGAATACCTAGTACAGTCACTTGATCTCACAAAGGAAGAAAGTATTAATTAACTAGTGGTACAATAACACGTGCAATGTCCGATGTTTTGTTATTGGACACGCCAGCAACATGCAGAATTAAATACACATGTAATCTAGGAGTAGATAGATAAATCGGTACTGTCATAATGACAGGCACAAACAAACATGCACTGATCATTTGGGCATTTTCGGCCCATCATTGACAGTGACCGGACTCTTATTTCCAGGCTTGGGTTAGGACTACCGTTTAACCCTTCCATGACTGAAGCTTACTAAAATTTTGTGAAGACCCGGTGTAACAGGGGGGGGGGGGACTTTTCCTAGGATAAGTTCCCCCGTGGGGTGACTTATCCAGGGGGGGGAACATAACGTGGTACACCGGTGCCAAATGCATTCTCTTATATATGCGAGTTTCCAATATTTACCTTGACCTTGTAAACCAGTGAATTCTGATATATATGCGAGGCTCCTATGGGAGACTCACATATATGAGAGAATGTACTGGCCCAAGATCTTTCATGCTGGACAAGCACAGCTCCCATCATGAAGATTAAATATAATCTTACTTGGACATTTTTGGAATTGGTGCAGCACTAGATGATGGAGGTGGTATATCTAGAGCCTTGTTGCCTTTGTTCTTGAAAACGTTCAAAATAACATCAAAAACCTGCAAATAAATACCACATTGAACACATATGATTTACAAATTTAATGAAACATTTTGTAATTAATATTAAAGGGACCCAAGGGACTATGGGTCACATACACAGAAAAACCTTCAAATATCATAGACTTGGATTCACAAACACAGAAACCCTTCAAATGTCACAGATTAGAGTCCCGTAACACAAGAAAACCTTCAAATATCACCTGTTAGTAGTCCCATACACAGAAAAACCTTCAAATATCTCAGGCTAGGAGTACCATACACAGAAATTTTAAGCACAACTAGAGATGGGCCTGTCCCAGATGGGACTGAGGTATACCCCCTGTATTCAACATGTTATTTGAATGTAGTAGCCATTACTGTATATTGGGCTCTGAAATTATGTGAACAGGTAACCCTAAATCCTCTAAGCCCTAACACTAATCTTGAACCTCTTAACCCTTAATCCTAATCCAAAAACCTATTGACTGAAAAATGTAGGAATAAAAGCTCGGACAAAATTATGCATTTTGAGAACATTTTATAAGTTGAAAAACAATATTTTCCTAAAAATAGTAAAATATATATCTCCTATAAGTATCTTGCCCACTAAACTATATGGTATATTCCCAATCTTAATTCTCGTAGTAGAAGGGTTAAAAAACCCGAAGTGACTCTCAGGTTCGTTTTCTTGAAAACGGTACGAAAATTCTCCAGTACGTTTTTCCAAAATGGTACGCAATCTCAAGGTACGAATATCCAACAGGAATTCCTGGGAATTCCTCCCAATGACGCAGTGCGTCTATCTTTAGTATTACCTGAGCCACGTGATCCATCTTTGTTATAAGAGCCATGATTGCCAGGTAAGTCATTCCTTTTTTCCCTACGAGGAAATTCCTCGTGAGCGGGGTGGGTGTCGAAACACTGGGAGGGAGCTCAGGGATTAGTGGGCAAGATACTTATAGGAGATATATATTTTACTATTTTTAGGAAAATATTGTATCTCCGTCAAAGGTATC